>JASGXE010009791.1:0-48442 GCA_030068105.1 Sinentomon sp. SZTP_YWyxl
TTGCAAAGGGAAGACCAGCGAAATTTTCTTTTCGGGACAGCGCTGCACATCACCACATCTTAAAAGCAGGAGCGGAACAGACCAGACAACCAGACAGATCCACAAAAAAATCGTGACAATCTCAGAGAAGAGAATTATGAAACGATTGAGAGAAGAAAACCGACAGTTTCGGAAATTTATGCCTCCAGCGCAAAATCTCGAATTGCGATTTGTGCACAAAAATTTGCACATCCCTGTCTGTAAAAAGGCACGGACCATTCTGAAAATGAACCGACAAGAGTTCTCCTTGCGAACCCAAGGTGTGTGCACCAAGGTAAAAGGTCGGACCACCAAGCCGAATGGCTATCAGTCCATAGGTATGACTCCACGATGATGATGATGATCCTGAATCAAACCATTTTACAGAATCGGTTTCAGGACACCGGGTTCTGCGATTGTCGCAAAATCAAACTTTCCATATTGGCCCAATCGATCATTGGACCAAACGAACTATGGACCAAATGAGCAGGTCCGGTTTCGGCGACTCCAAATCGAGCCAAACGTTTTGGCTTGTTTTGGCCTGCGGGCTGGACCTTCACTGATAATTTTCCCCATTTTCAGCAAATTTACCCTTTTTGGGGTTACAGGTGTTAATTTTACCGCGGGGTCAAAGTTACCTTTACTTTGCGTCAGCGCAGAACAGTATGTCCTTAATCCTATTCTGCAAAATATTTGGCTTGATTTGGGCTCATATACGAGTAAATACGTGTAGTTTGGGCTTGAAATGATACTTTTGCTGCAACACCAAAAAGGGCCATTTGCAGTTTCTTCGCCGAATTTGCATATTCTGGAGTTCGCCGTGGTTTCTTCTTCTTCTTCTTCTTCTTCTTTGGGTCTCATGGACAGATAGCCTTGGGCTGGTGGTCCGACCGTTCATGTTTTTTGTTGTGTCGTCAGCCATGGTCCCGGCGAGGTACTGGCAAGTGTCACCTGAGAGTAGCTGCTCCAGCACCCACCGCTCCAGGCACCCAATCAAGGGTCCCGGCGAGGTACCGGCATACTCCCGAGGGCAATCGCAACAGCACCCACCGCTCCAGGTCCCAAGACCTCAGTCACAACTGCCGATACTGCCGGTATTATGGCACAGCCAACCCGCAGGAACCGACGTCGAGTATCGGCGGGTGATACCAAGTGGCTTCTGTGTTCATGTAACCTGCCAGGCCTCTGTCTTGGACCTGGAGCTAGGTGTTCTTTAACGTGCGTAGTGTGATGCTACACACGGGACCTCCTTCTTAAAGTCCCATCCGAAGGACTAACAGACTGGCCACTTAAGTCTGTCTTTCCGACCGAATTCACCATGCCTCGCCGAAGGAGGATGCACACACAAATGCCATGGCAAATTTCATTTACCGTGCCTCGCCGAGGGAGGATGCACACACAAGTGCCACGGCAAATCTCGTGTCCCAGCTGGGATTCGAACCCGCAATCTTCAGATTACGAGTCCGACGCGCTAACCACTGCGCCACGAGGGTTTGACTTTACATGTGTTGCAGAACCGATTGTGTTCTGAATCCCATTGTATAAAGATTTGGCTCAGTTTATGCTCGAGGATAAAGTTTTGGCTCGATTGATACTTTTGCCATTTTTCGGAAAATTCACAACAATTTTGGGGTTGCCATATTTTCAATTGGATTCAATGTGGCAGGTTTTTCCTTGCGACATGCGTGATTGCGCGAAGTGATAGGGAATCTATGGTTATGCGAAATTGAAAATCATGAGTGGCTTTTATGTTTTGAAAGTTTTCAGTGAAGAATGGTGGGATCTTTTTTTTTGTGCTTTGCCTTCCAATATTTCAAAAAGAAATGCAAGCCTTTTCTCATTTTTTTCGGGTTCTGAGAGTGGTGTGTGTGTGTGTGTGTGTGTGTGTGTGTGTGTGTGTGGGTGCGTGCGTGCGTGCGTGCGTGCGTGCGTGCGTGCGTGCGTGCGTGCGTGCGTGCGTGCGTGCGTGCGTGCGTGCGTGCGTGCGTGCGTGCGTGCGTGCGTGCGTGCGTGCGTGCGTGCGTGCGTGCGTGCGTGCGTGCTGCGTGCGTGCGTGCGTGCGTGCGTGCGTGCGTGCGTGCGTGTGGTGTGTGTGTGTGTGTGTGTGATCCCCTAGGCCCCATCATCGCCAATATTACCAGGTGTATTCCATGCAACTGGGAGAGAATCAAAAATTGAATATGCATTTGGAAGCACCAAGTATACCTACAGCAATGATCAATATACAGCATAGTTAATCTCCAAGTAGAAGTAGTAGACAGTCAATGATCACAAAATACAAACAATTACAGACAAGACCAGTTGCTCGGACCTAGTAATACTATAGGGGTGTGCCAGCCATCCAACTACAACCAGCCTGCAAGTAGAGTATCAAAACAAAATGCAAGCAGAAGTGATGGTACCAGGAACTGAAACCCCAGGGCAGGCTAGTTGGTCATGCCGCTGTCAGGTTACAAACCAAAATAACCTCCTGACAGAACACAGCAATAGATAGCTACCACAGACAATTGGCATCCATAAGAACTCAAGGCCCACTAACAACTCAAAGGAAGCAGGTGTACAGATACAGGCCAGGGCCGAGAGTCTGCGGCAGCAACCTATTAAAGGGCATTGCTGGCTCCAATGTGTAGGTATGTGTGTGTGTGTGTGTTGTTTTGCTTGATTTATTTATTCAAAAATCATCAATCAAAGAGTAATTTTACAATGACAATCAATCAAAGGGTAATTTTACAATGACAATGTCAATCATTCAAAAACAAAAAATTCACTTAGAACCTTACAAGGCGATGAAAAGGAGAGGGGTTTATCCCAAGAATGATCACAAAAAACAACACTGAATAGAGGAAAAAAAAAAAAAAAATAAACGATGCCCCAGTGAGGCGAGGTTAGTTTAACATCTTATTTTGACCACTTACAGCAGACGACGTAAAGTTGTCTATCTTTTTGCCGAAAAGAAGGCATCATACCTTACGTCTTGTCTTGTCTTGTCTTTTTGATATTTTGTATGCCGAAAAGACTGGGCCATCAGTCTTAAAGCCTTGACAGTTGGCGGTGCTCATGGCAGTGGAACTTGGACAGTGTAGGTCCAGCACTGGTCATGCAGCTACCAAACCCTGTTGGTAGTGTGATGTTGTTGCTGGGATGTCACGAGGGAATGGTAAATGGTAATACATCTATCAACAAAGAACCAGGTGCAAGGGTTATCTGCACAAAATGTAAGTAGTCCGTCCGACCTGCCGAAACGCTGGAGCGTCTCACCCGGAAGCCTCCTCCAACTCTAGCTGGGTGAGGGTGACTGATGAGTGCCCCAGTGAGGCGAGGTTAGTTTAACATCTTATTTTGACCACTTACAGCAGACGACGTAAAGTTGTCTATCTTTTTGATAAATGCCACAAAATGTTTTGCAACTGCGAATTTTTGGTGAGCCCTATAGATCATTCAGCGTGGAAGTGACACTGGTGTTCATATATTCCCATAATGAATCTGGCTGCAGATCGTTCAATGGCATCAATATGAAAGACAATGAATGGATCCTAAACGACAGACACATACTCAAGGTGCGGTAAAACGGTGGCATTGTATGTAAAAAGAGGATAAACCTCTGCTCCGACTAGCTTTTTCTTTGAGAACTCCTCATCCCAGGGCGAAAGACACGTTAGCTCACTTCTGTTTGGAGTAAACTAAGTTAATCCTAGATAGATAGGTACCTCACAAAAAAACTGCGGGCTTCATCGAGACCTCAATACGATAATCTACTGTTTTTCTACGATCGGCTTTGAACACGACGGACCAGGATCAGGATCACCTCGAACAATTTGATTTACCAGCACCTTTGGATATCTTCTTGACTTTGGTTTATTTGATTTCACTCACTAGTGTTTGATTAGAGGAAAAATGCTTTCTGTCTCTCAGTGTCCCGCTGCGAGCTCTCAATTAATTATCAAACAGTTATCAGGCTATACAAATTTAGTTAGGGCAGTCTCTTGAGACAGACACAGATGTGAGCTAACTCAATCTTTCCGTCCACTCAAATTCCCACCTTCGGTTAGCACTAGACTAACCAATAATAACTCCCTGATTGCTCAAACAGAAATCTCCCATCACAATTTTATTCACAGCTGCTTAATTACACCTCAGGGCCAAGGATTCATAAAATGACCATGTGTATTGCACCAAGAATTCAGGACAAGAAAATGAACACATTAAAAATTTGAGGTAGCGACCCTCCATTCACACGACAAACACACTCACCTTAAACCTCTAGAAATCAACATTTTATAAACTCTAGAATAAAAACAACTTTTAAAAGGCCGGCTAATTAACCCCCACAAAGCAAACAAAGAAACAATTGACTAGAAGAAGGAAAAGCCTAGGGAGATGCATCTCATACCTTCCTGCCCTAGTGGCTACATCTCTCAATTCCCTACTGGCCAGAACATCAAACAGAAAAAACCCCGAGGGAGAGGGAGGGAACAGGGCTGCACTGGGACTGGTGTCGTGGCCGAAGGCTCTCTTTAGCCCAATTGTCTCTTTCCGATGCACCAGCAAGCAGGAACAGGATGCCAGGCAGAAACTGCACCCAGCATTCACCAACAGTGTGTGGTCAGCTTAAGCACGTCAGGTTGCTGTGCCCAACAGCTCTGAGTCCTTCTCAGTCCTTCACAATAGCCCTCTTGGCTCTTTCTAAATCGAAGCAGCTGTCACCAATCACCATCTGCAACAGCAATAGCCCTTGTTGGCTCTCTCGAAATTGTTGAAGAACCCCCCCCAACTGCATCACAGCCCTTCTGGCTTTGTCGAAACCATCTCTGGTCGATCACCCCAAACAGTTCTAGTGACTAGGACTTACTCCACATCGGCATTCTGGATCAGGCATCCTCGTGGCAGATCAATGGTGCAAACAAAATGGCGGCAGCAACACAGATTTTCACAGAAATGCATATCACAGTTCAGGAAATGACTAGAATTCAATTTATCACAGCTTCAAAGATGGCACAAGAGAATATTTGCAGCAAAAATTCCGGCAAACAGCTTTTCCAAAGATCAAATAAAAACATGGCGGACGGCACGTCTGAACTCCATCAAGACCAGCAGAAAAAAAGCCCGGAAATTTCCAGAAAAACGACGCACTTTCGCTTTCGTTGTTTGCTTTTTCGCGTCGTCGCAAAACAACCCACCAATCAGATATGCCAGCGTGAAAGTCATGACGTCATATCCCATTTAGAACCAATGACCGCACCGCCATGTCAGGTGTCCGGAACAAACTTTTTCTCCAAATTCCCCAACAATTAAAATAATTTCCAATTAATTTTTTCTTCAATAAAATTCAAGTTTCATTTTTTCACGACCAAATCAAGCTCCAAAAATAACCAAAAGCCCCAGAAAACAAAAATTGATATTTTATAATTTGCCCATAAATTTATTTCCTGTTTCGTGACCACTGCATTTCCAACATTGCGGACAACACTCGATTCGGCCACGCTCCTCGTTTTCGCACACAGTTTGTTTGAAATTTCTTTTTCATCTTCTCCAAGTGACTCGCTTCTCTGTGAATTCTTTTCCATGTGTTTTTCTCCATCTCCAGGGATGCAAAATCTCTACATGCCCCCCCCCCCCCCGGAAATAAAACGTTGACCGTTTTGAGAAAATGCTAATTCTGAATAACCTAGAGTTTGCATTTTCTCCAGACAACTCACTTTCTTCCAAATTTATAGCTGCTCAGTTCAGCAAAAATCATGAAACAAATGCGAGAAAAATCACTATTCAGATACCTAAGAATTTAGAGCTATCCACATTCACTCACATTCATTCCAAAATAAAACATTAAAGCAAAGAATATCATAAGGCAAGACATACCTAATACATGCAAAAGCAAAAACACAATCCTCGAAGCATCAACAAGAAAATCCCATCAGTTGGCAAATGGCAACGACTAATTCAAACCACGCCAAAAAGAAACACAATTGCAAGTAAAGAAAGGAAGAGACAGAACAATAACATTGACATTGGCGAAGAAAAACCAGGAATTGAAAGCGAATATTCAAGGTTAGTTACATTACTGCATGGACCCTACTAGCCGGAGGCCCGGTCCCATAACCAAGAACAGCAAACAAAACACTAGCAATTCATGACGACAATATCAATACCTTAACTACTTATGTATGAAACTGAGAATCCTGAGGAACTGAGGTTTGAAACTCCAATCATTGTGCCACTAACATCTCCATAAAGGTACCCATTGAAAATGGAACAAAGCCATAATCCACTGATGATGTAGATATGATGGACAAAAAGCCTATCAATAGCTTCAATGAAGGCAACTTGATATTGTTGTGAACAGCATCATTTTGCTCACGACCAAATCAAGCTCCAAAAATAACCAAAAGCCCCAGAAAACAAAAATTGATATTTTATAATTTGCCCATAAATTTATTTCCTGTTTCGTGACCACTGCATTTCCAACATTGCGGACAACACTCGATTCGGCCACGCTCCTCGTTTTCGCACACAGTTTGTTTGAAATTTCTTTTTCATCTTCTCCAAGTGACTCGCTTCTCTGTGAATTCTTTTCCATGTGTTTTTCTCCATCTCCAGGGATGCAAAATCTCTACATATGCTAATAGTTTTGATTTAGTATTCCCGTGTGAGATATTCCTGCGCAAAAACTCTTGGGCTGAACCAGTTTTGTTAATGGACGCATTGACTTGTTTCCTCCAGTCCAAATGCACATGAAGCCTGACTCCAAGATGTTTGAAAATGGTCACAGAGATCACAAGTTCAAAGGGAAATTTCTTGCTTCTGAGCAAGGGCTCTTTTGGTTCTTCGGGTGGAAGGGTACAAAAGCGCACTTTGAGACGTTAATATCCACAAGCGAGTTCCTGCACCATTGATGAAGAGCATCCAAGTTGTCTTGTAAAGTTTTAGTGTCACTGTCATCCTCAACAAATGTGTACAGGATAATGTCATCAGCAAAAAGCCTTGTGTTACAACTAATTATATCGAAAATATCATTGACAAATAAAGTAAAAAGCGGGGGGCCCAATGCACTCCCTTGAGGAACCCGCAGAGGCAAGGATGAGGGCAGAACAGGTTTTGGTCAGTTTGGCGTATTCCCAAAGAGAACACAAGGAACGCCCTGCTTGAAAAGTTGAGTTCGGTTGTCACCTTGCCACATGTTTGCAGCCCTTTACTGCTCAGCTCGATGGATGTCCCCACTGGATGTACCCAATTGTCCCCCGTATAATGTCCGTAAACCAAGTGGTTATTTTGACTTGACATTTTCAAGAAACCCTTTCTGTTTGCCTGTTTGAGTAATTGATTTGCTCGTTTTCTGCTTTTGAAATTCTGTTTTGAAAACCAGAAACAAACTTGATCCTTGTGGGCAAAATCAACAATGAGCACACTCATCGCAGCTTCCGAATGCCTCCTTGCCTGCAGAAAAGTGTCAGCTCAGCTCCAAAATGCCCGCACACGTGTGCCCCCCAGACAACATGCGTGAAAATACGCATACGGAAAAATCCGCATCCCGCATGCTGAAAAACACGCATCGTGGGCCAGCACCTTTAATTTGCCGAGAAGCATAGCTAGGCTATAGTTCCTAATAAGGAACTTCAATTGATTTGATTTGATTTTTTGAATTGATTTGATTTGATTGATTTGAATTGATTTGATTTTGATTTATTTTATAGTATCAGATTACTTTTGTTGCGCTAGATGGCAGCACATGTAGGAAAAATAATAATTTTACAATGCCAAGCCAAATTGATTGCAAGTTGTCGAATTCAATTGAAATTCTAATTGATGACAGTTTATACCAATGTTTGGGTGTGCATTTTTGTAATTGCTGTGTTGCCAGCACGAAATAATTGTGAATCAACTCCGGGAAAATTCGTTAAAAAGAAGATGCATGCCGCGTCGGATCACATTGACAAAGGGCCCACGAACAACGATTCAGACACTCCAAGCGACTTCGAAATTTCGTTGCATGTGGAGGCATTGGTGCCCGACTTTAGCGTTGGACTTCAGAGACTGTTTTATTTTTTTTTTAAACTGGGGACGGAGTCCCCCCGCCGACGCATTTCATTCAGAGGACGTCAAAGTCCGGAGTCAGATAAAATCCAATGCCAAGGAAAGACGCACAAAATATTCAGTGCATGTAAGCACCATGTCAAAATGAATCCATTCAGGATTTAGTCAAAAATTGAACAGCCTAGGCCAAATGCGTCATTTCCAATATGGCAGATGGAAGGTGCCCAAAAATAGATTTCAAGTAAGTATAGGCGATTTCAAAGAAATTGGTTGTTGGCCATCAACCAGAAGCATCGAATATGTGGCAGGCAAAAGAATGTCAAAAGCAAATAAAAGATAAGAAAAAGAACCAAACCTTGAAAATGAATGAAGATGAACCCGAACATGCCAAAATGAGTTGGTGTCATCCAGTTGACGATGGAAAATCATCAATGCCAGCAAACCAATAAAATTGTCAATGATTTTGGTCAAAAAGAAATTGTCCTTGGTTCAAGTAAAAACAAGAAGAAAAAGGGGGGAAGCAAATTAGAATTATGCCATGTCCAATCTATTTTTTTTTAAACATCATCAATTCTCCTTTTCTGACACCCACCCCAATTTGGAAGGTACCTGCCTATCCATTAAAAATATTCGACCTAGCCATTCAAATTGTTCAGTTTGGCGCGAACTGTTGCGATGAAATGCTCCTCAGAAAAATGCAGGATATTTGGGGAAAGACATAGGTAGCTGGTTCCACAAAAAAAGGGTTCGATGGAAGAAACAATTTCTGTCTATGTTTTTTAATAAAATGGGAGGCACAAAAGATGAATATGTGCCTGCTCTGGTGGAGTGATTATTTGGAGTGAAAACCCAGGGTGCAGCACCCCAACCCCCATGGTTCAGAACACAATGCCTAAAAACTGAAATGTCATGTAAAGTCCTCCGCAGCTCAAGCGAGTCCCAGCCAAGCTCATTTATGAGAGATGTGACACTAGCATCAAAACGAAAATTGCCAGAGACAAATCTCACTGCTCTCCTCTGCACAGCCTCAACTGCATTGATGTAGCATCTTTGGTAAGGTGCCCAAGAAGTGGTGGAGTACTCCAACAAAGACCGAACTGTTGAAAAGTATAAGATAGACTTTACTCGCCTGGAAGCATAACGGACAAGGCCTCTGCTTGACGGACAAGGCCTCTGCAAGGAGGACTTGTTCTAACGGACAAGGCCTCTGCTTGTTCAAACTTCTCTCGGGGCCAATGCATCCATTCTTGAAATGATATCCTGGAATTCCTATTAAGTGAAAACTAAATATGAATGGACAGCCGTGATGCAGTGAAGGGAAGATGATATTGTGAATAAAATGCATTTCTTTCTTGTGTTCGAAAATTGAAAACTCTTTTTATTTCAGTGCGACAAAAGTGTCCAAAAAGTGTAAAAAAAAGTATCCAAACAGTGCAAAAAAGTGTCAAAAATGTGAAAAAAGTGTCAAAAAGGTGTAAAAAATATGTAATATTTACGTAAAATGTACACAAAAGTGGGACATTTTTACACTTAGGCTATATTACAGTTTTTCTACGTAAAATTTATACAATATTTAGGTACATAATTTTTTCACTTTTAAAAGTGAAATAAAAGTGTTGGAAATTCTGCTTGCTGGGATGTTGCAGATGCGATTGGTGCGTCGAAAATCCAATGAGAGCTCAACAACCCAGAACTGTTCAACCAATTCCAATAACGCTGCCCGCACCGCATGTCGCATGCTCTTTGTGAAACGAGTAGAATTTTGACATCATTTTCTCTGGAGATGCGCTGTTTTGCGTGTGGCTGCTGATGCGGCTTCTTTTCTCCAAAACGCGCCGCTGCGGCTCTGCCTATCCTCTCTTACGTTATCTTGGGTTATTTGTTGGTTTGTTGGACTCTATTTCTGTGATCGGCGGCCCCTCACGAGAATGCTGCAATGCAATTGGCTGTCTGCGAGCGTGACGGCATCCTTATTCCATTTTTTCTGACTTATGCAGCCGCAGGGTTGTTTGTTTTAAAACAAATTGTTTTAAAACATTGTTTCAAACACGTTTTAAAACAAGGCTTTGAAAAAAACATTTTTGTTTTAAAACAGTTTGTTTTAAAACAAAAACAGGTGTTTTCTATCAAATTGTTTTAAAACAAATTTTTCCTTTGGAAATGGGCTAATTTTGACACCAGTAACATTTTCAATTTTTTTTTTATTTTTTTGAAAAACGTGTTTTTTTTTTGTTTCTAAAATATTAAAAAAGGAGCATGTATCTGCATGTTAAGTAGGTATGTCACATCTACCTAGTATATTTGCAGGTCAAAAATGGCAGTACCTACCTCTGCTCAGAAATGAATCAGAAGATGAACAATATGATGAAAAAAGTATTTTTACTGAACAAATTTCACCGAACAAATCGTTTTTTACCTTGGCAGGTACTAAAGTCAAAAGCACAATAATTTGAAAAATAACGAACAAAACAGAATTTTGCTCCAGGTTGTCTCGATCATGTTCACCATTACTTTCACTTATCAACATCAGCTGTCTGGTGATTAAGTTCCACTGAATAGGTATGTGGAACATCAAAATCACTCCGATCTCTCATTTTCCACAGTTTTTTGCCTTTCCTCACTCCATAATCATGCCCACGTCACACTATCACAAACCTCAAAATCTCACACACCCTCGAAATTTAACCAACCACTTGATGGTGTGCTCATTTCATTGAAAAATGACTTGCAAGAAAAAACAATGGACAGGCCTATTCAAAACATGTGACAATACCTACAACATGGCCGACTGTTTAAATGTTCTCTACTGCATTTATGTTCAACCAATTTGGTGCACCATCTGCAAAATCGAGATTCTGAAATGGAATGTCACAGGTCACAGCAAAATTCCATGTTGTCACCCAGTGTCGTTATGTTGTTCCCAAGAACATTCCTAGTTTATGGCAATGTTCCTTTTGGTTCAACTTTGGGAACATCCACATCATTCTATTCTATCCTATTTCTATTTTTGATCATGATCATGAACTTTATTTTTATTTTTAAAGGCTAATGGTTTGCCATTTGTCACGATTGTCCAGTTGCCAGAAACCAAATAAATACCCTGAAACACGAAACACCATGAAGAAGGAGCAGGCAGGTGATCAGAAATTGAAGAAAAACAGGATTTTGATAGGACTCATTGGCAAGTGGTTGTTTCTGTCTGGTAACCCTTGAGAAATTATTATCCCACCACAAATGATATGACCAAAGCATCAAACACAACACATGCATTTTATGATCTTGGATGGAAGGAAAATAAAAACAGGGACCCATGCAAATAAAATAGCTACTTAAAATAGGCAAGTCATTCGGTAGGTGGGTACTGTAAAGAAGGGAGATAGGTACCCAGTAGTGAGTCCAGCAAATGCTGAGTGCCCATTTGAATGGTGTAATATTAAAAACAAGAATTGTCAAATATTTTTCATAATTTTGGGAATTAACTTAGAACAGGAAGCACTGCACTTGACTTGCCACTTGTTGACGGGCAATTTTCATTGAAATGATTTCTCAAAATTTCCGGTAATTTTCGTTGTACCTACCTAAATTTCCTGGGAATTTGTAAATAATAATTCCCTTTAGTTTTGAACTTTTGACACTCAAAAACAAACAGGAAAACAAAAGGATAGAAGATATGTACGAGGAATTAGGAAATATTTAAGTTTTATCAACACCTGAACAATTTTCTCTTGGGGTATGGCCTATGGTGAGTTGTTTTATAGGTATAGGTATTTCTTATTTTGTCATCACCATCACAAAATAATTGTACCTAATGGTTAATGATAAAATTTGCCGTGGTTGGTGAAAATTGGATTGTATTTAATCATAATTCTTGCTATTTTGTTGACTTTTTGAACAATGATAAATAAATAGATATAAAAAGAATCCAACGAAAATTCCAATAATTTTGGAATATCTCCAGGAATATTTACGCACCCCGAATCCTGGACGTTAGCCATTGATGCAAATTCCAGCACATCAAATGAGTTTATTCACGTACCCGCCATATCGAACCGCGAGTGAAGTTGAGGAGTTAGACGTGCATTGTGTGCACAGAAAAAAATGGAATCTGGCAGTGGCCAATGGGCAAATTCGATTTGTTTTTTGCCTGCGTACTGCCCAGGGTATGTTGCTGCATTCGCTCGTGCTTCTCTCAAAGTTTTACAAGAAAAGGGAAAAAAATATTTGTTTTAAAACAAAAATCATGTTTTAAAACAAGTTTTTTTCTAGCTGTTTTAAAACAAAAAAAGTGTTTTAAAACATGCAATTTTGTTTTAAAACAAATGTTTTGTTTTTTTTTCAAATGTTTCGTTTTTTTGCAACCCTGTGCAGCCAACCATGCTCCACCTGCTTTGGCCAGGTTTGCGAGGCGGCGGGAATTACAGCAGAAGCAGCGTGCCGAAATTATGAGGTGGCGGTCGGCCGACAGGTATTCCGAACAACAACATTTCCTGTTTTCGATTCTTTTGCATGTTGAACAACACCGAAACAGCCAATGTCGGTGTTGTTCTTGAAAGCTACTGGCAGTCTCATCTGTCTCATGTTGCAGCAAAGGCAAATTCTGCTCTTTAGCTAAGAAAACGGAATTAGGTACCTACAGGAAATGTCCTCGTAAAATCCGAGATCTTGCTTACAAAAGCCTTGTTCTGCCAATAATTGTGGAATTCCATCCCCTGCATGGGATCCATTTCTCTCAACAAATTGCCACATATTGGAGGCAGTCTAGCACCGTGCTGAGAGGTTTCTTATGCGCAAATTATGGGCGTACGAGTACGAGTAGTGTTACTCAAATGATGATCTCCCTTGGTTGGTCATCCTTAGCAAACCGCAGAAAAGTGGCCAGGTTGCTTGCACTATTTTTGATAGTATCTAATGTTGGTGGATGGGATGAGCTTTTGGACTATGTAAAGCAGCCACATTCTTATTCTCATCCGAGACCATATTTATAAAATCAGATTAGGTACCTACTTAATTTTCAAAAGGACGTTGGGAAGTTTCTTTTTGTGGAGAACCATAGCTGAGTGGAATCAGTTGCCGGAATCCAACATTCAATCTCCCTAGTCCCTTTAAGTGTACCTAAAAGGTACTTTTTGGAGACTAAACACGACTTGAAAGCTATTCCCCCGACCCCTCTTTGCTGAGCCGATGCCATCCAATGGGCCTTATTATTAGCCTAGCCCATAGAAGCAGCAGCCATGTGTCAGGGACAAAAGCCACTCCAACCATCCGAAATCCTGTAGTTGTGTTTGTGGAAAGAGCAGGCAAAAGCCTGCCTGACGAGGCTGAAACCACCTCAGAAGCAGGTTTATTTTCCAACATTGCAAAGGCCTAGGCCTAACGCGCGGATTGAAGGACTATCCGGCCAGGGTTGTTCGTTTGAAACAATCTGTTTAAAACAATCTGTTTTAACCGGTCAAGCCCGGCGCCCGTACACCTTACGCGCTCAAAAACTGAACTGATATCCGACTGACGTAAGGTGTACGCGTGTTTAAAGCTGTGGCGATTTGCCGACTGACGTACGCCGTACGCGCGGGAATACCATGCATTCAAATGGGTTTATCGCCGCAAATGCGGCGAATCGCGTCGGCTGAAATTTTCATAGTCTGAAAGAGGAATAAACAGCGATCCAGACGACGTTTATTCCACCAAAATCGGTCCAACCGTTTCAAATTGGCGCAATTTTCAAATTTCCCGGGTTTTTGTCTTGAGTTCCCGTTGAAGGCGCCTTTTTCGCGATCGAACGACATCTGCCGGCCGCCGAAATTTGAATTTTCGAAAAGTTGAAAGACGCGCGATTTAGCAGACGCTTATTTCACTCGATTTGCTGCATTCGTTTTGAAATGGCGTCGTGTTGAAATTTCCTGTTTTTTCCAGTTTTTGCTCAATTTTGGTGCGGTTTTCAGTGGTTTGTGTGTGTTTTGGCCAGTTTTTTTTGTGCAAAAGTGTTTTTATTGGTTGAAAACATCAAAATATGAGTGATTTTATTGACACAGAGCAGAAATCTGGCTTGGTTGGGCGGGAAATGCATGCAGTTCTGCTTTTTCCCTTTTCGAAAATCCTTGCAAAAATTATTAATTCCGGCGGGAGCGACACTTTTTGGTGCCGAAAATTGCGGAATACCATTGCAAATGCCGAATTCGTAATTCCGGGCTTGAGGGGTTAAACATGTTTTAAACAACCACGACTTGTTTAAAATAGTTTGTTTAAAACAAAATTGTGTTTTAAACGTGTTTTAAACATGTTTAAAACAACTGCAACTTGTTTAAAATGCTTTGTTTAAAACAATCTGCAAAAACAAAAAAAAAAATGCTTTTTGCTTATTTACACAATTTTCAACGTTTTTCTGTTATTGTTATCAATAAAACCATTATTGTTGCCTTTTTCAAGTACCATTGTCACTAAATTAGGTGCAAAATTAGCTTTGGCAGCTTTTGGAACACGTTTTAAACTGTTTAAAACACGTTTTAAACAATGGGAAAAAAACAGATGAAAATAAACGTTTAAAAAAAAAAAAAAATGTTTTAAACGTTTAAAACGTTTTTATGTTTTTTAAGAAAAAACATGTTTTTTCCAACCCTGCTATCCACGGATTGATAGGCCACCGTCTAACGAAAGCAGACATTTCTCACCAGATTTGAGCGGCATCTAACGAACACAGTGCAGCAAACAAACCGCCGGCTAAAAACAACTCACGTTTAACGAAGCGGACCATTGTTTTGTTTTGTTGAGTATCCAGGATATGGCACCCATGCCATGCTACCTTTCATTAATCTGGATAGAATGTGAACTGGATAGAAATGTCTACACCGACTGGCCTTTCTTGTACAACGCTGTCAAATAATGCGATACATTTTTTGTTGAATTTTGATCTAACCCAGATTGTTAGTTAATGTGCCGACCCGGATTACTTCTGATGTTGCAAATATCCTTGACCTGTTTTTTTGTAAGAAACCTGAAAGTTTGTGGAGATGTTGTGGTTGAGAGGGGTTTGAGTGACCATGAAATGCTTTACGTGGATTTAGAATTTGAATCACATGTGCCCAGCTGCAACACCTTTTTTGTCCCACTTTTTTCTAAAGTTGATAAAGACACATTGGTCCAATGCTGGAGGCTGAATTGGTGGCATTTGAAAATGCTGATACCTTGGATTTAGAACATTTATGGCACTGGTTTACATTGATTGTGTTTAAGTATCAGGCATGTGTTCCAATAGTGATTAAAAGGCCCAATTCTCGCCCATGCTGTTACTCGTATAACAGGGAAATAAGGAATTTGGAGAGGAGGTGTAAACGTAAATACAAAACAAGAAGCAAGTCTGCTGTTGACAAGGCCACATATTCGTCACTCATGCGTGACCTCAATGAAGCAAAAGAGCAAGCACATAAGCACTATATTAGTGAGCTGTGTAGGGATGGTAAGTCCAATAATTACAAGAGGTTGTGGCGTTACATCAATAATATGAAGGGGACATGCAAAAGATTCTGTTAGGGTGTTACTGGATGATTCTGGCAATTTGAGGCATCGTGACGATGACAAAGCAAATTTGTTAAATGATTTTTTTGGGAAGGTTTTCACTCCACCAACTTTATCTGCTGTTGGTCCTCAGTCAAAAAATTGGGATACCTGCTTGGATGCATTTTTAACTCGTAGAAAAGTTTTATCATGGTTGTGCAGAATGCCCAACTCTGGTGGTCTTACTTCAGATGGTTTTTCTTTTAAATTTATAAAACTTTTCCCAGTGGTTTTTTCCAAGTTTTTGTACATCACTATCAGCGGAGAGATCAATGCGGGGGTAACGCCAACTCCGAGCTGCGAGGTAAATTTTTTACATTGGAGCAGATGGCAAAAATTTACCTCGCAGCTCGGAGTTAGCGTTACCCCGTGATGATCTCTCCGCCGTATGAAGAAATCGCTGTTAGCTGGTCAGCTTCCGGAAAGATGGAAGCATGCATATGTTTGCCCCATAGGCCTACCCAAGAAAGGTGATCCCACTTTGGTGACTTCTTACAGGCCGATCAGTTTGACTAGCCCTTGTTGTAAAATTTTGGAGCATTTAATTTTAGACCATCTTAAATCCATTCAAGACTTCGCAGCATTTTTTTTTACACCCATCACAACATGGGTTCAGGAGGGGTTATTCCTGTGAAACTCAGTTAGCTAGCTTTGTTCAGCGTGTGTCTAATGTGCTAGATAAATCAGGACAAATGGATGCAATCTTCCTTGACTTCCAGAAAGCTTTTGATTTGGTCCCACATCAAGCACTGATTGGGAAACTTGAGAAATTGAACTGGATCGGCCAGGTGCTTCCCTGGATAAGCCTACTGATTTTCTCAGAGGGCGAAGCCAGAGTGTACATTTACACACATTCTTTTCCAAAGTTGACATCTTGGGTACCGCAGGGCAGTGTTTTAGGGCCGGCTTTGTTTTCTGTCTGTGTTAATGACTCGCCACCTTTACTTGATTGTCATGTGTATTTATTTGCTGATGACTGTGTTGTTTCCTGGGAAATTCGCTTGGCTGAAGATGCAGGAGTGCTCCAAAATAACCTTGTTCTGATTTCAGAGTGGTGCACAAAGTGGGGGATGAAGTTGAATGTTGAAAAATGTGCAGTTGTCCGTTTTACAACCAGGTCCAGGCCAATTCAATTTATGTATTCCGTCGACAACATAGATTTGCCTGTCTGATAGTTTCAAATATTTAGGTGTTACTTTAACTAGTACCCTTACCTGGGGTAAGCATGTTACTGAGGTACTTAATCGTGCAAATTCTGCTTTGTTTTTCGTCCGTCGAACCTTTTACCATGCAAATAGACACCAAAGAAAAAGTTTATTTCTGTCTGGTTAGGTCTTTGCTGGAATATGCATCCTCAGTGTGGGATCCTTACCACGCTTCCTATGTTGAGCGTTTGGAGGGAATTCAGAGAAAGGCAGCACGGTTTGTGACTGGTAGATTTGCTTCTCGCGATAGTGTTTCAGATATGCTATTGATTGTTCTTATGCTAATCTGCTGTTCTTATGCTAGATATGCTATTGATTGTGATATTTCAGATATGTTTCAGATATGCTTGACCAATTAGGCTGGTGTGCTTTGGCGATTCGCAGGAAAGTTGCAAGGCTTGCAGGAATTTTCTTAGACCTAAACAATGTGGGGGGATGGTCAAACTTTAAGGAATTTTTGTATTCGCCAACTTATTTGGGTATTCACGATTTTAAACTCACGGCAGGTAAATCTGCGAAGGATGTTGGCTTGTATTCCTTTGCTGTCAGGTCTGAGGTCAACCAATGAGTGGAATTCTCTCTCTCCACATGTCTTCGGTGAGGGTCGTGATATTAGTGTTGTGACTTCAAGCGGAACCTTGTGCAGTTGTTCTCTAACAAGCTGCCCTAATGTCTTTTCATCGTTTTGGTAATTTTTGTAAAATATCTCATCATGGCATGTTGACTGCAGGGTTACCACAATTTTGTTAATTTGCGCCGGAGTTCTCTCCTTGCAAATCAAGACAAATTTTTTTTGTTATTATTATTATAAATCATCGAGGGATACGAATGTTTTTCAGCATTTGCATGATTTACCTGATTACTGGGTACCTACCTAGTTTGTCAACAATTTTTTGATCAAAGATTCATCTTCACCTGGTTGAAATTTGGTTTCTCTTCCTATTGATAGGCCCAACTACCTATGTTCTAAACATGTTATTATGTAGGTAGGTACCTACCATGGATGATCAGAACAATGACAATGCAGATGTTATCGTCGTCACTGGGTTTGGCCCATTTGGTGTTCATCAGATCAATGCCAGTTGGGAATCTGTGAAAAGATTGCCTGAAACTACACTTGCTAATGATCTACAAGTGAAACTAATCATCAAGTGCCTGCATGTGGAGTATGAATTTGTACAGAAAAACATCACTCTTCTTTGGGATCGCTATAGACCAAAGGTAGGTACCTGACTGCCTGTGATCAGTCATTTTTGTGAGTTTTGTGGAATTTCATTTCAGTTATCATCCGTTTTCGTCTTGTCATCTCGGCCTACCATCTGCTGAACGACTCAACATGCGTTGGTCTCATCTCTTTCATAATTTTGATCTTGCAGGTAGCCCATTTTGTTGGTGACTGTTGAAGTTGTACTTTTCAGAAATTCATTTTCCCATGCTTTGGATGACATCATAAGTTATTGTCATTCAGATGCAGTCGTTCAATCAGAAAATGTGGACATATGTAACTTTGCTCACATTTCTCTCTCTTGAGTCTGGTTGGATTGGTTCTTGTTCGTTCATGAATTCATATCCTCTGCCTAAAGAGATACCTACAGTGGGTATTGAACCAGAAAGAAGTGGGAAGAGAGAGGGTGTGACGTAAATTAACTCACCTCTCTTTACGTTCCTTCCAAGTTCCGATTCAGCCGATATCAGTGCACAACGTTGGCAACATAGGCCAATAGAACCACTATCCCAAATATAGGTAGGATAATTAATCACTGTTACACCCAGGCCTATAACATATGCTCCAGTGGCGTGCGGTCAGGGCAGGCAAGGCAGGCGCTGCCTGCCCAAGAAAAATCTCATGAATTTTGCATTTTTTGTTTTCAACAAACATTTGCAAGGGCAAAACGTCAACGTGACCACAGAAGTCCACGTGAGCCACATTCGAGAAAGGCACACTCTGATTTGCCTGCTTGGCGCTGATGGTATCTTCTGAACGATGTCTTTGACTGGGAGGGAACTCCCTTCTTTCCCTATGCCAACAACCACAGAAGTTGCCCTGCACACCCTCTTTCTCGCTGGTCTTCCAGAATCCAGACGCAAGCCAATCAATCCTCTCACTGCTCCGCTGGCGCATTCAGAAGAGGCACCGAATATTTTTGCCTCTTTGAGGGATCAGCGGGGATGCGATGAAGCCCACGCCGCTCCATCCCGCCGGGTGAATCAACCCACCGCAAGTGCAGCAGTTCATATTGCTGCGGAGGCACTTTCAAATCTGCCTCCGGCTCTCTGCCGAGTATTCATGTTGCTCTGTTGTCGTTGTTGCTCGCTGATCACAGGCATCTACTCGGATGGAAATGAATGCAGGCCGAGCCTGTGATGAATGCAAACCTCGCTTCGCCAAAGGCATGTTGTTTGCTGCACCTTTTGAATGTCAATTGCGCCCCAATGTTGATTCAGGGGGAATGGGAAACGAAAAGGGAAACATTGGATTTGGGTTGTGCGAAGTTTCGGAGTTTGATTTGGAATGAATGTATGAGCAAATTCCAGTCAGGTGTTATTTCGCAAATATAAATGTTCAACAAAATGGAAGCGCAACATTGTTCGGAATTATTCGGATAATTTTCTGATTATTCTGCGGTCCGCTGATGCCTTTATTTTCCAGTGGAACATTGTCAATGCTTGAAAACCGTCAATTTTATCCGATAAGCATGAAATTGGCTTGAACTTTCTGCCCCCTTCTGGGCTTTTCTTGCCGTGCAATATTCTTTTGAAATTTGAAACAAATCCGCCGCATTATCCTTTTCCTTTCAGCTCAGTTTAGATCACTGAAACATGTCGTCCACACAGTGTACTGCTATTCAACTGGATGCATGCAGTTGTGAAAAATGCTCAGTTTTTCAAAAAAATGAGCATTCTGAGCACTATTTGAGGCTCCACTTTTTCAAAATTTCTTCCCTTCGGGGAGGGGGACACCCCCTCCCCCGGCGTTGCGCTTCGCGCAACGCATCTTCGGGAACAGTGCGCCAGACAAAGTGCCTGCCTGCATCTGGCACCCACCGCACGCCACTGATATGCTCAATCTGGTTTGCCTAAATTTAATAACAACATAAAGAAAATAGACAAAAAATGTAAATTCTTCAAAGTAGGTGTAAACAAACAATAATTATTGTGAAAATTTAATTTTTAAAACCTTACAATGAATGGCATTGAACATGTTAACACCAAATTCACTGCTTCACCACTAGGCATCTTTCCTTAACTTCCTTCTTCCTCCTTAGCACCGTCACCACTGTGTTTGTCCAGTTGACAAAGTTTACTGAGTTCACTCAAAGAAATGATGTTTCGTGGAGAACTGCCCATCGACCCATGTCCATGCATAAATCGTTCCAATCACCCGTCACTGTAGGTGCACAATCACCCCTTCAGTATTTGATTGCACTTGGTGAAAGTTTCTTAAATCTCTCTCGTCACAGCCAGATGCAGGATTTAACATCTCCCTCTGCATCTGTCTCATACACTTGTGTTGTCAAGTACCTACCAACTTGTTCAGGCAAATTTTTTTAGAGTTCCTTGGAATGCAGTGTCCATGGAATCACTTGATCCTGAAAATCCTACTCATCACCAGCGTTCCCTGCCACCCACTTGAATCATGTGGTGCCATGTATATCCACTGGTATTCAACCATACAAGCTCTCTAGGAGAAACCATGCTTCACCCACCCCATCCCACCTAAATAGGAACAGAAAAGAAAATAATTAGATTGACAATTATACTTCTACGTCACAAGGGAGGAAGTGGGGGAGAGAGAGGGAGAGAGGGGCATCTGCAGGCCTGAAGCAAGGAAGACAGGTAAATCGACCAGGGATGCTGATTTTTTAAAAAAAATCAAAAAAATCGATTTTTTTTATTTAAATCACATTTTTTTGATTTTAATCGGATTTTTTTCGAGGGTAAACAAATCATTATTTAAATCGAAAAAATCTATTTAAATCGTGATTTAAATCAATTTTTTTCTGTAGCCCTAGCCTATATTTTAGCTAGGTACCTACTTACCTACCCACCAATCATCTGGTAGCAGGTAAAATGCAGAACTGCGGATCCTGGAGCTTTCCAGGCTAACCAACGTGACATTGCAAGAGATGGTTGGAAGTGTGAACCGACCGTTGCAAGTGCAAAACATCTGGAAACAGCTGCGGAATAGACAGTTGGGAAGTGCGGAACGTCTGGAAGCAGGTGCGGAATCGGTACTAGGAAGTGCGGAACTCAGGATTAAAGGTGGAAAAACTACAGAACATCTGGAGACAGGTGCGAAACCCACAGCTGCAAGAGCAGAAATCAAGATTATAGGTGCGGAACTCAAGATTACACAGGGTTCCCACAGTCAGGGAAAGTCAGGCGAGGTCAGGGAAAGTCAGGGAAATGAATCAAAAGTCAGGGAAATTCCCAAAAATATGCGAAAAGTCAGGGAAAGTCAGGAAAAATTGCAAAGGTTCATATGGATCATCAGGATCCTGTGAGCCTGAAAATGATCTAGAAATGAAATTTTGAGGCCAAAATGAACACTTAAATTTGTAAATTTCTTCCTGCCTCAGACACCGTAACGCCTGCGGTGGGCTTTGAAGCAACACTTAATTTTGGTGTTTTGGAAGCTACATTTTCCTTCAGTTTGGTCAGGAAATGGCTCGGCAAAGGTCAGGGAAAGTCAGGGAAATGGGTTGACAAAAGTCAGGGAAATGAAAACTCAAAAAGTTGTGGGAACCCTGATACAGGTGCCGAACCGACAGTTCGAAGTGCGGAAAATCAGGAAACAGGCGGGGAACCCATGTAAGTGCGGAAATCAAGATTACAGGTGCAGTACCGACAGTTGGAAGTGCGAAACTAATGATTACAGGTGTGAAAGTGACAGATGCAAGTGCGGAACCAATGGTTGCAAGTCTGGAGATCTAGAAACAGGTGCGGGACCCCACAGTTGGAATTGCTGAACTCAAGATTACAGGTGCTCAACCGACAGTTAGAAGTGCAGAACATCTGGAAACAGGTACGGAACCGTCGTTAGTGCGGAACTGATTACAGGGGTGGTATCGACATTTGGAAATGTGGAACTCAACATTGCAGGTGCAGAACCGCCAGTTGCAAGTGGGGAAATCATGATTACAGGCGCGGAACATCTGGAAACACGTGGGAACCCGTAGCTGCAAGTGCGGAAATTAAGATTACATGTGTGGTACCGACAGTTGGAAGTGCGGAACTTAAGATTATAGGTGTGGAACTGACAGTTGCAAGTGCGGAACTCAAGACAGGTGAGGAACCGAAAGTTGTACCTGGAAGTTCCGCACCAAGAGAGCATCTGGAAACAGGTGCAAAACTGACAGTTGAAAGTGCGGAACTGACAGTTGAAAGTGAGGAATTCAAGATTGCGGTGCGGAACCGACAGTTGGAAGAGCAGAACATCTGGAAACAGGTGTGGACAGTGGAACTGACAGTTGGAAGTGCGGAACTCAAGATTAAAGATGCGGAACTGGCTGTAGGAAGTGCGGAACTCGATATTACAGATGCTGAATGACATTTGGAAGTGTGGAACATCTGCAAACAGGGACGGAACGTGCGGAAAGCAGTGGAATCAATGGAATCAACAGTTGTAAGTGGGGAACTCTTAGATTACAGGTGCGGAACCGACAGTTGGAAGTGAGGAACTCAACAATAACAGATGCGCAATCGACCGCGGGAAGTGTGGAACACAAAATTACGCTGCAGAGCCGACAGGTGGAAGTGCGTAACACTGGACTACACCTGCGGAACAAACAGTTGGCAACATTTTCAATCTCATATTGAACATACTAAGTGCAAGGTTATCTGCACAAAGGTAGGAAGTAGTCCAAAGTAGACTGTCGAAATGCTAGATCGTCCCTCTCTGAAGCCTCATACAACTCTGGCTAGAGAAGGGTGACTGATGGCTGACCAGTGAGGCAAGGTGCCAAATAACATCTTTGGGTCTATAATTTGACTTCCTACAACAGACGACGTTTAGTCACCCACATTTTTTTGCCAATGTTTTTTTTTTGTGCGGGTTGCCGGAATGTCCAATTTTCGGAAGGTCCAAAAAGTGTTGTGAGGCCCGAATTGATACCTATGCTTACCAACATATACCCAACCTATCCTATCCTAACCTAACTTAACCTGTCCTAACCTAAACCTAACCCAAAAAATTGGATTTTTGTTGGGAACTACATTCCGCGGAATTTTTAGACGTTGCGAAAATTAGACGTTATTCCGTGCACATGTTGGGACCTACAACAAATCCCTGCTTTTATTCTTCTGTCAATTTTGAGTGGAACATCTTGTATTAAAAGAAAAATGCAAATATTTACCTATCAGAATTTTAATGGAGAGAAGCACGCACAGCCCAATCACTGTTTAACAAGTTTCCCCAATGCAGCACAAGCATTTTAAGCTGATAGGCACCTATTTGAAATTTTGGCATAATTGATCTCCGTTTTGGCTGCAATCAAATATGTCGCTCCATTTAAATCGGATTAAAATCTCCATTTAAATCGAAAGCCAAAGCAAAAGATCTCAGCCCTCCATTCAGAATGCTGAACCAAGAATGCACTGTCATGCAATAATTATTCATAAATTCAGATGTCACTAAACCATGGAATTTCGATTTTAAACGAAAGAAAAATTCATAAAAATCGATTTAAATCGGAGGTAAAAAATCAAAAAAATCTGATTTAAATCAAATGATTTAAATCATTTGATTTAAATCGGACCCCTTGATTTAAATCGTGATTAAATGAAATGATTTAAATCATTTGATTTAAATCAAGCAACCCTGAAATCGACACGGGGGAACGTACCTGGTCTGAATGCACTCCAGTTCGAATGGCATTATTCGGACCAAATGACATTCTGACCAAAGCACATGTCAAACCAAAGTCTAGCCTGCTGACGCAATAATGTTTGAAATGGGCCTTAAATGGGGACTTTTGGTGTTTGCTGTCGGCCTTTATTTTCACAAAGGAGCTTTCTCAAATAAGCAGTCGTCAATTCGGACTGAAAGCCATTTGGACCAAACACCGCTCGGACTAAAGCACATTCGAACCAAAGTCAAATCGGACTAAAAGCCATTAGGAGCAAATGCCGTTTGGACTAAAGCATATTCAAGCCAAAGTCAATCCGGACTAAACGCCTCACGGACTAAAGCTCATTCGAACCTAACGTCATTCGGACTGTCAGCTGTTGATGTGACATTTCGGCGCAATTTGATTTAAGTCACTGGTCTGTGCAGATGGAGATAGGTTCTTTTTATTTTGAACAGTTTCATATCATCATCGCCTTTTTTGTCTTTTTGTTGGGTAGGCTAGGTTAGGCAAATTTTTTGTTGTTTGAATGTCATCTCCAACAGATATCCATACCTTTTATGCAATGAAAAAGCTGATGGATGCTTAGGATTAAACCAACATAACAACCACAGTGCAAAGCCAGACTTTTCAGCAATTTGTCAGTCTTATTCACATTCAATGCAAAGGAATTTCGATCTAAATGCCACACGAACAAAAACCAATAGGCCTAATTCTGTCTTTATTTTTTTCATACGATCCTTGATTATGCTTGTGCTGTATGGAACCCTTCTAAAAGGACAGATATTCAAGCCTTAGAGAGGATCAAAGACGTACTGCTATAGCAATTTCTGGCAATTTTGAAAGAATGGCAAGTGTGCACCAATTGTGCGTGAATTAAATTCCCAAACTCTTGAGACTAGACGTCGATCTCATTGCCTAAATTTATTTCAGGATATTGTTTCAAATAAACTCAACTGTCCCCTCCCATGTGTCTATTCCATTAAACCAATTCAACGTAGGACTGACAATGGATTGAGCTTCACACGACCTATTTGTAAGAGGGGTACTCTTTTCAATTCATTCTTACCCCGCACCATTTCTGAGTGGAATGCTCTCCCTAGGGACTCTCCCTTGATCTCTGGTACACTTTCCCGTATTTCTCGCACAAGCAGACTTTCCTGAATCTTGCAATTGTTGGGACCATTTTGTTTGTTTGCATTGGAACACGTCTGTAGCTGCTGTTTTAATGATTCTGTCACTTATTGTTACTCCTACAGCACCAAACATTTTTGCTGCATATTGTGATTAAATAAATAAACAAATAAATTTGGTGCAAACCAGTGTTTAAAGTGTCCGAAAAAGGGGCCGGTGCGCATTCCCGAAAAAGGGGCACATAAAGTGGGCGCAGCCCACTCAGGGGGTCTGGGGGGCGGAGCCCCCCAGCAATCGGGGTCTGGGGCGGAGCCCCAGCGGGGTTCCAAGGGGCAGGGCCCCTGGCGGGGGGTCTGGGGGGGAGCCCCCCGGAAGCTGAAGAAATATTGAAATTTCAGAGTCCAATTTGGACAAATTTTGGCGTTCCAGAGCAGACAATGGACAGGAACAAACACGTTTGGTGACACAAAAAAAAAAAAAAGGATATCATCTCTCCCACTCCACATGCGAAAATATACACCTCTTATCAAAAGTCTTCGAACATAGCCCAGCAACATTTCACCACAGGAGACTGTACACTGCTGTTGATGCAGATTCGTGAGAACCTTACCTCGCACGAATGCGGGTAAGGTTCAAGTGAAAAAAAAAACGAAAGCCAATGACTGCACGCTTATTATCTCGGGTGATATTCGTAAAGCTCTCGCTCGCAATGAGGGATAGGTGATGGACATTAAGCCGAGCTTCGTACTTCGACAATTTTTCTGTTCGGAAATCGGCATGCCCACTTTTGTTTTGACATTTTCAAGCCTCTCGCGAAAATAGCGGGTCACGTCCAGGCAGTAAGTTCAGCGCGTGCAGTGGGGTGTGGCAGTGATTGAATACTCAGTTTTTGGTAACAGTTCACAAAGACCTGTCCACCACCGCATCCCCGCATCTTGGATTTTGCCCCACCGCATCCATCGCCTCTCAAAAATAAAAGGTTCTTTATTTTTCTCAAATTTTCGAAATTGGGATGCGGTGGAGGTTTGGTTGAGTTTGATTGCAGGTTAGTGAGTAAGGTTTGGTTTTGTTGGATGGTTGACACAGGTTAGGTTTGGTTAGGTTATGTTGGGTGTTTGGGTAACAGAAAAAACAAAACTAAATTCCACCTGATCTAATACAGCCAACCAAAACCTAACCCAGCCAAACCTTTTCCACCTCATCCCAATTGCGAAAATCTGAGAAAAATTAAAAACTTTCAATTTTTAGATGCGATGGATGGGGAGATGCGGTGGTTGTGACTGTTTCCCAGGATTTTTGGACGCCGCATTTAATTAATGACGTCATTAATTACGCTAAACGTCAGCGAACATGGCTTATACACCGCATGTGGAACTGAGAAAGCCCAGCGAAAGGCGAAAATCAGCTGAAATGATCTGCGCAGCAGAGTCGAAAAATTTCGTTCCCTCTTATTGAGGCCGTGGCCATGTGGCGACCAACTCCACGCACGTGTCGGTTTCACGCACGTGAGCTCTCTCAGGGTTCATGACTCACCGCAGAACGTAAAAAAATTCATTCTGGCAGCATTCATTCTGGAAGCGATCTGCTGCTGCAGGCATGAACGAGAGGCTGGGATATTTCAGTGGGCAGGAGCAAATGTGGCGACAATGCGGGCACCGAAGAAAGAGTGAGTGGTCATTCCATGGAAAATTTTCAACATCCTGCAAGTCGTGGAGGATGGTGCGGCAAGGCAAACATTTAACGATGCACAAAAACGATTGCGTATTTTAAGCGGAAAAAGATCATGCTGCTCAGCGCCGAGAAGGAAAGCATGATGTACAAGAACATGACGACCGAGCACAGGAAGGCAATTCACGCAGTTTTCGTCTGGTAAAAACGGGTTAAACTTTGAAATACCTATCGCGACAACTCCAATGCTTGCGATGCATCCTTCTGATGCATCCGGTGCATCCTTCCGTTTCATCCGACGTTTCCGACGCATCCAGACACGCACACTCTAAAGCAACCGGTTAAAGGTTAGGTTAGTTTGCGAAGGATAGAAAAGATCAGTCAAAATTATTCTAACCTCCTAACCAACCACCTGTCACTTTTGTGTGTGTTGTGTGTGCGTGCGTGTGTGTGTGCGTGACTGGATGCGTCAGATGCATTGGGTGTCTCGGATGGATGCATCGGAAGCGTCGGTAGTCAGGCATTCCAAAGTTCAAACCTTTCCTGCGTGAACCATAGGCACAACAGAACTGGTCCAATTCGATGGCGGAAGTTTTTTGTCGAGCCTGCTTTCAAATACAAACTGTGGAGACCTGAATGCGTCATGCTTTTCACTGGTTGTGTAAAGACGCCAAAACTGATCGGAAGCGTGCATTGTAGCCTTTTCAATAATTGCAAAGCCAAGGGGCCAAGCATTGCTATCAGCTGTTTTTTTTGTGAACGTGAAAAAATTACGAAATTAAATCCACGAGAAAACTTGCTGCAAAGCCAAGTGCAATTCCACCTGTACAGTCTCCCGTGGAGAAAAACTTGCAAAAAACGACTCCTATGTTTGAGGACCATTGATAACCGCTGTATAGTGCATGAATTTTCCCCCAGGGATGTCCATTGTACCTATCTAGTGTAAATCCTCCCCCCTGAGACCAAGTGGATGGGAGCCGCGTCCGCGTCCCCAAACCCATTGGGGCCCCAGCAAAGTCCCAAGCCAACCAAATAACCGAACGTGTGTTTGTGACCTGAATGAATGCACGAATGTGAAGGCAATGACATCTGACAAACAGAACTGACTTAATTAGGTTTTTTGTGCCATTCATGACTGATCGAAAAACGAACTTGGTTTCCAACGTGAACTTATACGGAGACGACACACACACACACCAAAAGTAGTCGCCATCGAGCGTGAAAGAAAAATCAATATTGCTTTCACACGTCACTGCGAGCATTGCACGCGCCAAAAAAGAATGGGATGGGGTGAAACCCACGCACGCAATCTGCAATTTTATTTCCACAATTTCAAAAACTGCCGGACTTTTGACTTTTCCCAGACTGTTCAGGACTCTTGCGGCACCTGTGCTCTGATGCTGCTGTCCTTGAACCGCTTGTAGGAAGGGTACTGGGCCCCACCGTTGGGAATTTTGCCTCCCTCGATCTCAGCATCGCCACAATGAAATTCATGGGTGTCAAACATTCAATCAAACAAAAATTCTTTCTCGTGAATTCAGTCTTTTGCACAATGTCTGGCGTCTCCCACAGAGTGTGTCCTTATTTCTGCTCACTTCACCTCACCATCTGCACCACCAAATCAACAAAACAACAAAATCGGCCAATCGGAATTTTGGGGACTCTGTGAAAGTACCATGAAAAGGCACTGAGCGGGTGGTGCCGTCTGGAATTTTCTTTGCTCACTTTTCTGCAGCGTGCTGGGTGCAGGAAATGTCCTCACACAGAGGGCGGATGCAAAGGCGCAGGGGGGCAGGAAGAGAATAACCTTATGTGCATGGCCCTTTTGCACAGTGAAAACATCCATGTGTTTGTCTGTTCTGTGGTGTGGGTTCATATGAGGAGACAAGAATGTGGTTCATGCAAGGCATTGATGCCTTGGTTGCAGCAGGACGAATGGAGCAAGATGAGGGATGTGGAGAGGGAAGGATAAAGCCACATGCTTTGCGCTCATTTCCAAGAAACGGGATGGGACAAAGTTCCTTGAATGGGATATGCATGCACTGGGACTCACTGGAGCGGTGCTGCTGTAAATATACGCACACAGCATGGCAGAGGCAGAGAACATTGAATGCGTGGGCGTGGGATTGTGGAAGGGAAGATTTCACAACCTCACAGATCCCAACCCAAAGTTTGTCTCAAGCACATTTCTGGCTGGTCCAAATCCAGTTTATTTGGGCTCAAAGCCAATCGCAGATGGATTGTGGTGCACCACAAACATTGACCCCAACTTCCAATTTTTACTTTTGACAGCACCTGATGACATCTCAAGGGCACTGCTGCAGGTGCTGGCGCTCCCGCTGTGTTCGAGTGAGCCGGTGCGGCAATCAATCAGGGCAGGCCGGTGCTGCGCACCGGCACTTCCAGGGCGGGCAGGTGCGGCGCACCGGTGCGCACCAGCCGACTTTAACCACTGGTGCAAACTTGCTCGCGTTAAATTACATTCGAACCAAAAGTGATTCGAACCAAAAAAACTTTTGCTTAAAACCATTCGAACTAAAAAGCATTCGAATTTTAACATTTGGAACCAAAAACCATTCGAACTAAAAACAATTTGGCCTAATACCCATTCGGAGCCAAGTCCTTTCGGACCAAAAGCTACTCGGACCAAACGCCGTTCAGACTACCTAATGTCCATTTGCCCTAAAATTCATTCATACCCAGATAACATTGGATTCACTTCCTCCTCTCCAATCATGACACTGTTCCTACTCCTAGCTCGTTTGCGAGGAATCCCTTTGTTCAAGAGGACAGAAGCGTAAACTCACCTCACAAGAAAAGTGTGGGGTCCTTCATTGAGATAGGCACCAAAATCAACATACAAGGAAACTCTGAAGAACCGTAGACGATATACCTACCTTCTTGCACCTATAAAAAGAATTACCTAGGTACCTTCGACAACAGCAGATCTCTTCTTCTTCTTTTTCTTCCATCCCCTTTTTGATTTCAACCAAATGTAGAAGATCGGTTCTAGGTGTCGTCTCAGTAGGTAGGTACCCCGCTGAAACCACTCAGATTTTTTCATAAATATCACTGGGTGTGGAAATTCAAATACAAATCTTCAGCAGATGTGAGCTAACGTGCAAGTTTTCATCCAAAAACCTCTCTCCTGTAGTTGGCACAGATCTAGCCAAAAAGAACTCCCTGCGGATTAAAATTATTAAAACTCCTTTTTTACTTTGTTGACATTGCTCGATTTGCTTTGATGTGGAAGATTTTCAAGAAGGTTGTCATCGACCTCCCAAATGATGTGAAAAAGATCTTCGACATACCTAGGCCTATAGGTAACTTGTTTACGGGCATGCATTGTTTCATGTTTCAATTGCATCCGCATCAGCATATTCATCTTCCTTTTTGAGCCTACCTCAACAATATCGTGAGCCTACCTCAACAATATAGGTACCTGCCGACATGTGCAATACCTAATCAATTGTTGTCGTTGTATGTTTCAGCTGATGGTTCATGTTGGCGTGTCGAATGTGGCCCAACACATAACTCTTGAACAATTGGCTCACAATTCTGGATACCTTTGTTCCGATAACCAGGGTAGATTGCCACATGGTGGTGTTTGCTGTGACAGTGCTAAGGATGAGATATGTTCAGCTATAGACATGGACAGAGTGTCGAGGCATATCAATAAAAAGTCTACTCTGGGAGTTCACTGCATTGTTTCTAACGACCCTGGAAGGTAAGCCAAAAGCCAAGCTGTTTGGTTGGTTTCACTGGGACGTTTATGGTTTCATTTGGATTGAATTGAATTAAATTTGTATATTTTAGGAGTCACCTCCTTTCAATATTTACAACACAAAGATGGTTAATTTTGCAACAAATAAACAACTACAAAAGGGAAGAACACATTTGCGACCAGGATAATGCATCGAATATGTCGCAACAATGCTATCTACACAAACAAAGATAATTTTGGTAGAAGGCATTGTCGAACAGATGGGCTTGATGCTTTACCCGTTACCCATCGACGGTGCCTCTGTGGAGTGGCAATAATTTCCTGGGATTGTTCACTTCAACTGGTACGGAGCCGAACCTGGAGGAGCGGTGTACTCAAAGGCTGTTCAAAACTCGCCCTGGCAGGGAGTTCCACTCCGGGATCGTTCTACCCAAAAATGAGTACATTCCTATGTCTCTCCTAAAGGTCCGAGATCGAAGCTTGTAGTCGTGAGCCCTGTGTGAGTAGAAGGTCGGCAGGTCCAAGGACTCAAGAAAAGCGCCCCAACCCCCATCAGTGTCTTAGCCAGGAATTGAGCAAGGTAAAAGTATAAAGGGCAAGCAAGTGAGGGGATCCAAGGGGCGGAGCCCCTGGCAGGGGGGTCGGGGGGACAGAGTCCCCCCGGGGTGGAAGATTTTTTAAAATTGAACGATTTTAGCAGCTCAGAAATGGCACTTTGGCACAAAAAAAGATGAAAAAGATTGCTTCTTTACCATCTATCATCACCAGATCAATCAAATTTGGCAATTTTCCATTTCAAGTAATGACATAGGCCAAGGTAAAGTTCTGGCCAATCCACAATGACCAACATGCATCTGAATCTGGTTCTGGTTTTTAGGCCCCTATGTCCAGCAATCAGTTAAGAAGAGAAGTGGGCACCTGCTCTGTTCACAGCACATCGCCAAGGACTAGGTCCTCTCTTTCCATCAGTTCTGTCCAGTCCATGTCTTTTCTCATCACAGCCATTCCAACACTGAGCTTTAAAACAGGATGACAAAAACTGCTCCAGTTGTTTCTCTTTTTATATCCTGGGAGATGGTGCTTACCTTGGTTGTGGGAGGGACTTCCAAGCAGGATTTGGCATCTGCGTGCAAGCTCCACCCCTTAAAAATTACAATTAAGCCTAAGGTCAATAGTCTCACACATACCTACCTACATAAAAGGACTGCCTCCTGAGCTGATCATGTCAGTTTCTGCCAAGATTTGGGGCAGTGAGGATCTGCTATTTGGCATCCTCCCAGGGCAGAAGGGCAGCATTTTGGGGCAAAGGGGCTGGGCGCAAGGCAGCAGGGCATTGCATGCTCAAGGTAGGGCGCTGCGCCCCTTGCGCCCTTCTTAGCTAAGACTCTGGCCCCAATGTTTGCAAGGACCAACACCTAATGCGAGCGGCACGTAAGTCAATAGTCTCACACATACCTACCTACATAAAAGGACTGCCTCCTGAGCTGATCATGTCAGTTTCTGCCAAGATTTGGGGCAGTGAGGATCTGCTATTTGGCATCCTCCCAGGGCAGAAGGGCAGCATTTTGGGGCAAAGGGGCTGGGCGCAAGGCAGCAGGGCATTGCATGCTCAAGGTAGGGCGCTGCGCCCCTTGCGCCCTTCTTAGCTAAGACTCTGGCCCCAATGTTTGCAAGGACCAACACCTAATGCGAGCGGCACGTAAGCCGTGCCGCTCGCATTCTCGATTGTAGCGATTCCCAGCCCAGTGAGACTGACATGCTGGTTATACTACTTCGGCGCATGTAATCGCCAATGACAAAGCGAGCTCCCCTGCGCTGATCTTTTTAAAGTGGAGAAATCTGGCATTCATGCTAAGGGTCCCATGCTGGGATGGCGTATTCTAAAATAGGGCACACAAGACTAAAATAGGCTAGCTCTTATCCTTGAGGGACACTTTCGGCAATTATTACGTTTTACAAAATATAGTGCCCTATTTGCCTTGCAAGTAACCATGCTAAAATGGCTGGACCAGTCAAGCTTGTTTGTGAATTTCACCGCAAGATCCCTGCGTAATCTCAGTCTGTAAGAGGAGTGCACAATCGTTAAGAACATAGTTAAACACAAAACGATCTTTCTTATTACAAAAATTGATTAAATAATTGCATTTATCTACGTTCATGGCTATAGCCGACCGATTACACCACTCTTGAATGCGGTCGAAGTCCCCTTGCAGCACCTCACAGTCAACCAGGGCACGCACTTCTCTATAGATGATGCAATCATCAGCAAATAGCTGCATACGCGACTTAATGCCTCGCACAATATCATCAAAATAGATGATGAAAACTAATGGTCCTAAGATGCTGCCCTGCGGAACCCCCAGATAGCTCTTTACCCAGTTACCTAATAGTTGTCATGTTTGCCCCGAGAAGCTCGAAACTTTCTAACTTACATGTCAGGGAAGGACAACCGAACCGCTTGCGGCCTGCGGTTGCCTCCCCTGTCCCCCACGAAATGATGACCTTGCTTCTGCTTTTTGATCTGTTTGTTGTGCCCCGCCCCTGCCCCCTCTCCACTGCAGCCATCAGAACCAAATGCTCCAAATGCTCAAGAAAGTTAAAAATTCATGCATAGCAGTTAGCCTATGCCAACTGAAACAACAAGAATGTTGGGTACCAATAATTATTATTTTATCATTTGCTGCTCTAGGCTATCCTTCGATCTCCTCAGGTCTGTGACAGATGTGTTTGCTTACTTCCCTCTGATCGTAATTATTTATTTTACTTTTATTTTGCTTTTCTCATTGTCACTCAGGTATTTGTGTGATTTTGCTTACTACACATCATTGAACATTGATCCATCATGTACTGCATTTATTCATGTTCCGAAACTCAACGAACCATATTCTGACATTGAACTGGCTGGAATTTTGGCCGAAATTATAAAGGTGATGTGGAATCAGATTATGGATTCAGAAGTGCATCGAACGGTTGCCTCTTTCTAATAAAGTACCAGATGTGATGTAATGTACCAGTGGAAGGAGACAACAGGTTCCTCTGCTGTGCTCTTGCTGCATACTGCCTGCCTCTGCCCTGGGCAATTGTGAAAGGGGGGGGGTTGGTTGGATGGAACCCATTTTAAGAAACAGCCTTTATTGTTTGATTCGACCATTTGTCCGATTTTGATAAAAACAGCAAACAAAAAATTTTTAAATTGTGTTTTATTTAATTAATGCGGTTTTTTCCAAAAAAACCTTTTTTTTAACCATGTGTTTTAATTTTGGGTGCTTCAATTAATTTTTTTTTTAAAATATTGTAACCTTTTCTGCACTCTTTTTGGCACTCTATTTTTCCTTTCTTTAAACCTTGGGTTTTCAAAATTTTTGCCCTTTAAAGAAATTATGGGACAACAATATTGAGCAACCCTTTCTCCCAAGGAATGGATTGGGCAAAAGTTATTAAGCATTATGAAAACCCAAAATAGGTTTTATAAAAACTGCAGTTATTTCTAGAAAACTTTTTGATATCCTTTCCCTTTGTAGGGTTTTTTTTTTTCCTTGTTTTTGCAAATTTAACAGGGCTTTGGTTAAATTGCACCAAAGAAACAAAACCTACAGGGGAGGGGATATCAAAAAGTTCATAGAAATCCACGTGCAGACTTATAATGCAAGCCATATTTTTGTGCTTTCTTCGCATATTCTGCCTGTTTTGTGATACACATAGTGGCTGGCTTCTCCAACTTCGATATTCCTTCCTGGAAGAAGAGAACTGGTTGCCCTCCAGTCATTCCTTGTCTGTCGCCATCACATTTCTTCATTGCTCCAATTTTTTTGCACACGAGGGTATTTCTTCAGATTTAGAAACAAATGAGAGTTGCTTAGAGCCAGGTGCAGGGAATAGGAGGGTGGTACAATAATTTTAAAAGCTTCAGTTTTGATTAGCAGCCACCTTATCAGTTCACCAACATGCAGTTGTGTTGTCTTGATGGAAGGTGGTTCCTTTTTTGGATTATTTCCTGGCATTTGGACTTGACTTCAGAACCACAACTTGTGTTTAAAAATCTGCATAGTGTTGGCCTGTCACGATAAATCAACATTTTCCTGACAAATTCATGGATTCGGGAAATGTTCCAGGCAATCAAGGCTGTTTTTGGCCTGCCACTACGATGGCCATCTTCACAGCACAACCTGTCCTTCCTGGCTTTCACAAAACATTTGGCCACAGTTGAATTCAGAGCGGCAGGCAATCCTGGTGCTGCCTCCAGCTTACCATGGACATGCCACTAAGAATACAGAAAGCAGGAGAAGATGCCTGATTACAACTACGGCACCTCATTTTTCTCCAACCAATCCAATCGTCCAACCGGCATGGACACCAAGTGATAAGAATCACTGATTTTAAGCAAAACAAACCAACAGTCAGTGTGGTCAGTAGCAAAAGACTGGTTTAACGTGGCAAAAATATGCCCGTATAATCTCCACTTAAGGGTACATTTCTACGAACTTTCTGATTACCCTCGTAGTAGATAGGTCATCCCAAATGAGGACCATCTATCCATCCCCCAAAATGAGTTGAGTGCTGAGACTTGAATAATGCAAATTACCAGCATGACCTCAGGACAATCTGACAAAAGTCTGAGATGCAAGACAACCATCATCATAAGGTGCTTCTCCCACAATGCAAAGCAATGCAGCAGGAGTTTCAGCCTGGCAAAGAAATGCACTCGCAGGGAAACAAGGTTTGAACCCAAAAAAAAAGTCATTGATGTGTCACACCCACAACCTGGTTGACCTGGGTAGGTACCTGCACTGCTGTCTTCATTGACATCTTATTGTTTTGGCAAGAGATAGGGAAGGAGGGAGGGAGGGGAGTGAGAGTACCATCGGTTGGGTGGGTGGAGGTGGGTCCACTGAGCCATTTCATCCTGTCTCTGTCTCCCTGTTCTGAAAAGATAGAGAACCATCGGCATTAAGAAGCAAGTTGTCCTGGGGAGTGGAGACTTACATGGGCCATCCCAAAAGTCTTAAGTGAACCTAATTTTTTTCCTAGAAATTGAAATGAAATGAAATGAACTCGCTTGTTCATGAAAGGTCCACCTATTCACTTCTCGAAGTAGCCGTCACTGAGGTCGATGCCTGCCTGACAGCGGTGGGGCAGGCGTGTGATTCCATCACTGACACAGCCTTGGCCAGGGCCTTCAGGGATCCTGACATGACATCATTAACATCATGTTCTGTCTTGAATCAGCATCTCCTCAGAGGTTCTTTTTCATCTTCGCTAACAGAATAAGTCCTGTGATGATAAATTAGGAGAATAAGGGGGGGGGGCAACCCAAAATTACTAACTTCGGTGTTTATTATTCGATCGCAGCCAAATTTTGCACACATTTGGCATTAGGTGAAGGAACTTTGTGTGTGAAATTTCATCTCTGTATCTTAAGTGGTTCCAGAGTTATTCATCATTACGCGGAACTTTGCGCGACTCCTGTATTTTAATGGTATGTCTTATTTAACTTCAGTTTGCGCCAAACTCTTCCAAAAGGTGCCAAAAGTGGAGTGACAGAGCCAGTTTTTTCATTTTTGACCCAAAACTTTTGAAATGGTTCCTTGCGAGACTTGTATTTTGATCAGCGATGCACTTGGGAAGATGAATGCCAAAAAAGTGTAAACAGATTGAAAATATCAAAATTCCGGCTCTGTCACTCCATTTCTGACAAAAAACTACTTCAGTATGCAAAATTTGGCCTTTTTATCTTGTCAAATGGCTGAGATAGAGCATTCGAAAGTTTAAAAAGGCAGGCGAAAAGCGATTTGAGGCAAATAAGCATTTTACGAAAAGGACAGAAATAACAAAATATCCTATGTTCCGCTGTTCGAAAAAAGTCTCTCATTTGAAAACGGATTGAGATATTGACCTCTGGTTTTTTGCATTAAATTCGTCAGAAAATTCTCCGTGAGAATGCAATAAAAACCAGACATGCAAAATTTGGCAAAAATTTTTCAATTTTGGGTTGGCCCTAAGGTTGATTCAGCAAGGGGTCCCACTCCCACACGTCCAGAAGCTGAATGATCGCTTTCATCTTGGTGCGCCAGTGCAAGGCTGACTCCCTCGTCGAGGAGCACTGGCCTCTTCTTTGCGATCGCGGGCCGGAGTTTCTCCTGCCCGTGAACGGTGAATCTTGGAGGATTCACCATTCACAGTGGTCAACTCTGGAGCAGGGTGATCCATCAAAATGCCCACCAGTCGAAGAAAGTGATGTGTATGACTTCCAGGCCACTTTGCTTTCTCTGCCTGCTTTGCAGTTCATAAAGAGAGGCATCTCCAAGTCCCTCACTGCCACCCTCAAATGCGCGATTTCCACCTTCAAACTGGGTCACATGATGCTGAACGTTTACCTAAAGGTTCCTGAGATAGATTGATAAGTTTTTTTGTTTTCACCTTTTTTTGCTGCAAGTCAAAGCAGGGACAAGCAAAATTTGTGTGGAATGAAAGGCATTTTAGAGAAAATGCTCAAAGTGGATGATACCCAGGATCACTTTGACTGAAAGGAAATCGGCTTGGCATGGCATCCACTTTTTTTTTTATTTCTATTTTTATGTCGTTGGTGAGTGAGAGAAGCATTCAGTGGTGCAGAATCCCAGCAAAAAATCCACAGTAGGTATCTATACCTTCATTGGTTCCTCGCTGACATTGGTCGGCCATGCTGTAAAATGTCCTTGCCAATGAAGCCAAGCTGAGGTGGGACCTCAATGGATAAAAAAAACTCATTTCTTTTGCTCTTATCATGGAAATATGGACCTTTATCCAACAGTAGCTGATGGGCCCACAGTTTTGAATTGAACAAAGGCTACTGCAACTATGCGATTCAATTTGTGTGTCAGTTGATTATCTCTGCTGTTCGAGTTGTGTGGAATTATAAACCTGTGACTAAGCAATCTGATGCCTGTTCCCAGATCTGCAGTCTCTCTTTGATTTGGAACGCACGTGTGTGCGTGTGTGTGGTCAGAATCATCTGATGAGGATGATTGAAGAGCAAGCATTTTTGTTACATTTATTTTTTGTGGGCTTTGTTTTGTTTTGTTGGTCCAACATTCGTTTGTTTGTGAATTTTAACTCATTGCTTGCCTATGGTGCTGGCTGATTCAACAAGTCATGTAAACTTAGTCTAGTTGGGATTGTTAGTCGCCCATAAGTGAATAACAAATGTGAAACGTAGCAAAAAGAGTTTTCACAACACTGCTTCCACTTAACCTTGTACATGGGCAGGTCCTAAAGTTCTGGGAATTTTGTTTCTGGATGGTTGAACGAGATGGTTCGTTAACGTTAGTTAAACTTTTCTCCATATCTCAACTGCACAGGCTAATGTCTAGAGGATGGTCAAAATAAAATTGAGGCAGTGATGGCAGAAAAGGATGTAATTGATCAAAAACTAAAAAAAACTGCAATGGCGCAGGTCTGGACTGAAAATATTGGGGGGGGACGGTGTGTAAATATGTTTGTGGGGGTCTGGGGGCGAAGCCCCCAGCAGCGTACGGGGCCTGGGGCAGCGCCCCAGCGGGCTTCCAAGGGGCAGAGCCCCTGACAGGGGGTCTGGGGGATGTAGTCCTCCAGAAGTCGAAGAAAGTTTAAAATTTCAGGTCTTTTTTGTGAAAAGTTGTGGATTTTCCACTAAAATCTTCTCAAAAAAGACAGTTTTCTGGAAGGGAAAATCATCCCTATAGCTCCTGTCCTTGACGAAAGCAAAACATCTTTCTTGTTCATGTATTATTCAGGAGTTTCGCATCGCATGAATGCATGTGACGTTCAATTCACAAATTATTGTGTACGTTTCCGTGTACACGATAATTTAGCAACGGGAACTATAGTCCACAAACAAAAATGCATAAAAAAAATTCAAGACACTGCGTCCAGCTGATGGAATAAAACAAATAAATGCACATTCTGTTGGTTGTAAAAGATTCATATCCCGTAACGACACACATCTCAATTGAATGGTAAATGAAGGAAATTAAGAAATAAAAGTACTTATTTTTTGGTTTAAGCCCAAAGTTAGAGAAATTCGACTGGCACGAGAAGCATATCATTGTGAAGAGGTCGAAATGGGCAAAGCAATGTGCTGCATTCTACTTGGAGACAATAAATATGAGGGTTGACAGAAGGGAACAAGAAACAAAGGTTGACAGAAGTGTTGACGGTGGAAGGATTGCAACGTGTCAGGCTGGTGCAGTATGGGAGGCTTGTTGTTGACAGATATGAAAAGTTCCGTTCTCAGTCGTGCACATCAACTCAAGGCTTGCCGATTGGAAAAATGAAGCGGTGATCGATGCCATCAGGAACACAAACTTGAATGGTCTCGGTCTCCTCCAGGAGCAAATCCTGCCTTCACCAACAAAAACCAACTAGGCACTGCCACAACTCAGCTCCTTCTAAGCGCCTTGGCTGGCCACAGGCAAAATGTGATTGAGGCTATCGAGCATTGGCCTGACAGTATGAATCACACAGAAATTTCATAAACTTTTTACAAAAAATTCACTTTATCAGGAAACTGATTTTTGTAACATTTCTGGCAGGACATCAACCGATCCCACTTTCCATCATTGGCGGAGAAAATTCACAGCTTAAATTTTGGGTGGGACAATTCATGACTTTTGAAATATTGAGGGGACATGTCCCTCCATCCCCCCAGGATCTGCACCCATGAAAAACTGCATGAAACAGGCCAAAACCAGACCATAGTGATGGACTTCATACAAAGTGTAAGTCTGATGACGGATGTTTTTGTAATTCCACACTGCCTTTTTTACCTGTGTTTTTAATATTTTGCAAGAAAAAAAAAATCACTAAAAAGGCAGAAAAGTGATTGCAGTCCAATGATTGATGTCCTATGATTGGCTGGAATAGGCCTATTGGTTAAACGAGTGGTGTTGAATAAGTTTCTGCCTTTGCACAGAAATTCTTGTTTTTTGGAAGTTTTTCTCACATGGCATTGAATTTCTAATTTGTACATTTTTAATTGCATCTGGTAACTTTTTCAAATTCTGCATCAAATTTTAATGCCATGGGAGAAACACTCCTGAAAAACAAGAAATTTTGTACAAAGTCAGAAACTTTTTCAACAACCAGCCATGAGTCCATATGACGTGAGACGTGCGATCACTTTTTCTGACTTCTTGATTATGGTCATCAAATGACATGGGATTATAATTGAACCAGAACCTCCTATATTTTTGCCCAAAAAGTCCTATATTTCTTTCATTCCCCCGCAGCCAGCCTGGGTATGTTAATGCCCTACTTGGCAGTGCTGAAGCGCCACCCATTCGTGACATGATAGAAATGTAAAAGCTTCCCACTCCCAAATGAAACACAAGTTTCATTCTTTGTCCGTCTGAGTAATGTTGGTATCTCATGGTGGACACCGATTTATTCACCAATTAGAAGAGCAACATTCAATCTTCAATTTGAACTGAACGAGGGCCAACCAAGATGTTCTTTTTGCAGCATGGTAAGGTGGCCTGACGGAACATTCATATTCATTGTCAATCAATGAATGCATTCAAAACAGAAGAAGCAGTCCTTCATCAGCATCTGATCACTCAATTCGAAATCAAACCCCTTTGCTCCAGACTTGTGCCAGTTGCACAGAAGCAGAAGCACAATCATGCAATGCAATGCAAACAGAAACAAACTGACAAACCAAATGCAACATGCAGCAAGCTCATTTTTCAAATAGTTCCCTGTCTTTTCTGTTAATTAACGGTCTTCTTGCTTTGTGTTTTACAGCACGTGGGGTTGGTGTTTGCTTCCATGCTCTTTGGCTTTCTTTCATTTCCTTTGAAAAGAAAAAAAAAGGGAAGGAGAAGAGAGAAAACGACTGGCTTTGCTTCGTCATTGACGGAGAAAGAAGTGAACAAAACCCAACCAATCAAACAACAAACCGAATGAAATCCAAAAACGGAAACAACAATAATCAAAATTTGTAAACAACGTCTGACTCGTTTGCTGACTCAGGCTGTGGCTTACATCAACCGATCTGATCGGCAGGATGCTGAAACATTTTGTTTCTCTTCTTCAGTAGGTTACTTACATTTCTGATGTAAGTTAAATGTTTCATTTACATTACATTTCTTTTACTTACATTTCATTACTTATATTTCATTTTTGTTCTTGATTCATGGATCATTTTGTTAAAAAAATTCCTGCTCTGCTCTGGGGTGTCCCAGCTGTGGAAAAAATCTTCAATTTCCACAAGAGGCATTCCACTCTGGTGATGACTGAACGAAAAAGGTGCCATGCAAATGGAGGGACGGGCCCAGACAGAAGCATGGTTCAGAGTTACCTTGCACCAAATTCACTTGCTTTGATCTGTCTCTGGTCATGCCGCTCAAAAATCAAAATGTGGTTACATTTTGATTAATAAATCAAAACCCATTTATTAATTAAAACCTGATCTTGGTAATTTCAGCAAAGATTCATTCACAGTAAGAAATTCGTCCCAATGTGTGCTTTAGGAGCAGGAGTGTAACTGGGAGGCCCTGGATGGGGGAGGGGGAGGTGGTTATTTTTGAATTTTTACTCGAATTTGCCAACTTTTCCAATTACAAGGTGCGATATTGGTCGGTGGATGAAAAACTTATATTTCCAGAAGATGTGAGAACAAAATGGGCAGAATTATCGCAGGATGTGTAGCTGACAAATGGGCAGAATTATCACAGGATGTGGAGCTGACAAAATGGGCAGAATTATCGCAGGATGTGGAGCTACAAAATGAGCAGAATTATCGTAGGATGTGGAGCTGACAAATGGGCAGAATTATCGCAGGATGTGGAGCTGACAAAATGGGCAGAATTATCGCAGGATGTTGAGCTGACAAAATGGGCAGAATTATCGCAGGATGTGGAGCTGACAAAATGGCCAGAATTATCGCAGGATGTGGAGCTGACAAAATGGGCAGAATTATCGCAGGATGTGGAGCTGACAAAATGGGCAGAATTATCGCAGGATGTGGAGCTACAAAATGGGCAGAATTATCGTAGGATGTGGAACTGACAAAATGGGCAGAATTATCGCAGGATGTTGAGCTGACAAAATGGGCAGAATTATCGCAGGATGTGGAGCTGACAAAATGGCCAGAATTATCGCAGGATGTGGAGCTGACAAAATGGGCAGAATTATCGCAGGATGTGGAGATGACAAAATGGCCAGAATTATCGCAGGATGTGGAGCTGACAAAATGGGCAGAATTATCGCAGGATGTGGAGCTGACAAAATAGGCAGAATTATCCCAGGATGTGGAGCTGACAAAATGGGCAGAATTATCGCAGGATGTGGAGATGACAAAATGGGCAGAATTATCGCAGGATGTGGAGCTGACAAAATGGGCAGAATTATCGTAGGATGTGGAGATGACAAAATGGGCAGAATTATCGCAGGATGTGGAGCTGACAAAATGGGCAGAATTATCGCAGGATGTGGAGATGACAAAATGGGCAGAATTATCGCATCATGTGGAGCTGACAAAATGGGCAGAATTATCGCAGGATGTGGAGCTTAATTGATTTGTTTGAATCATGCCAATTTTTTTCAAACAAGCCGAGACATGATTTACAACGAAGGAGAGCATGATCAAAGAGGAGTAAAATAAGAAACCTTAGATGGCATAGGCTTCATTTAGACATTTCAGGATGTCCCAAGGCATTTTTCAGGATGTCCCAAGGATCAACACTTAAGTGTTTTTTCAGCATGTCAGGTGCTCGAATTGGTTCCCGTCGTTATTGATACAGGCTTCCATTCTTTTGGCGATGCCAAGGCAAACTTTCTATCACAAATCTACTGGCATACTCTGCATCGCAATTTCCAGTTCGCATTCTTTGGTAAAATTGAGAGAATGTATTTGGCACCAAAATAGAGACATGTGGAATTGTGTGCTGTGGACATAAACAAAAAAAACGTAAACTATCAAAATTTTACGAAAGCACGCATCACAATGGCCGTCTTGGATTTTCTGATTCTGGATTATCAATTAATTTCTACATGAAATCGGGTGGACCCAGTTACAAGGATTTCTTGCTTTTTGCAAAGGTAGATCGATCGAAAACAATTTCTAAATTTAGAAGAAAGTCTTTGCATCCAATTTAATGGATACTGTCACCTGCATCACGTATGGCATCAACCAAACGGAAGAACTCAAGATGGCACCTGTCGTCCAACCCATTTTGTGTGTCATAACATTGATGTCGTTTTTTTAACGAAGGATGGGAGTGGGAAATGATGGGATGGGAAAAGGGAGGGAGGAAGTAATGTGAAGATGACAAATGGTTGTGTGATAAGCAAGAGGAAGAAGCGAAAATATTATGAATGCAGAATAGTGGGGTGAATTGGCAGATATATTCCGGGAAAAGCAAGGAATGTCAGTTTTTCTCTTCTATGAGGACTCCTCTGCTCACAATTAAAATAAAAATGGATAGGTAGAGGGCAGGGCACGAGTTGCCAAAACGACTATGGTCGATGACCTTATCCACCACGGGAATATGTTTTTTTTCACTTTGTGTTGTGGTTACATGATCACACTGGCGCAACCAGAGGGGGGGACAAGGGGGACGTGTCCCCTCCCGAAATCCAAAAAAAAAAAAAAAAAAAAGGGCGAAAACTCTTCGCACTTTTTTCTTCATTCATTTGACCATACATTTCCGATGATCGAGCCCAAAGTAAAGTGAAAGGGGGTGCAGAAAATTCTTGTTTCTCCTTGCATGCATTTCTCAGGGAAGATCTAGAGGTCGTCAGCAGCTTGGCTTGAGAATTCTTAAGCAGTGCCGTGTGCGACCCAGTAGAGATGAAACACAAACAAAACAACATTCGTCAATGCAATGCAGCTCACTTGACTTGATGAATGGCACAAGTAGCTGCGGGTCCAATTATATTTGGTCCTTGCAGTTAAATGCATGTTTCTCATATCACACGAGACACCAGCTTGCTGCCTTGTGCGACATAATCGAATCCTAATTTTTTTATCTTTCTGGGCAGGTACGTACCAAAGGGCACATCCTAATTTTCCTTTTATATCATTTTTCAGTCATAAGGCCTATCATAATCATCAACTACGAATATCTAATTTTGGGAAACCCTATGGAGGATCGACTTCTGCCAGAAACCAGAAAAATTCTGCCTTTTTGCAGTTTTGAAGGGGAAATCCAAACACAACTTTTGACTCCATTTTCTTCTCGAGAACCCCAATTTTGCACCAAAATGAACACCTCATTTCAAAAAATTTCTTCAGACCCCCTGCCAGGGGCTCCGCCCCTTGGAACCCCGGATCGCGCTTGCGGCACGATTTTTCCCACGTTTCCGTTTTTCTCTTCTGGTCGTCCCCTCCCGAACGAAAATACTGGTTGCGCCACTGCATGATCAGGAGGAACAGCCTCAGATGAATGAAGTTGCGGAAGTTTTATTTTGCAGAGGAAGGGATCTCTTCAAAGCTGCAAACTTTTGCAACTACAGTAGGTATCTCCGGAGGTTTTGAAATGCCTGGCGAAGATATCTCTGTCCAAAAAGTGAGAGAAATGCCAATGCGAAATTGCCGGGAGTGGTGAGATGTTGCAGATATTGATGATCTTCTGTGCAGTTTGTTTGTTGGCAAATTGTGGGAAAAGTCAGTAATGTTAAACAAGATAATTGTTGGACAAAAGCAAAACAACATACAAGCTGCTGTCATGGAAAGGTATTGAAGGTGCTGAAGCAGCAGAAAAGGAGCTCAAGTTCCGAGCCAAGCTGCTGAATCCTATTTTTGTTTACGAAGGCCGGTAAATGAGTTTTGCAAGTTGGCCCCAAAAATTGAAAAGGAACTCTTCCAAAAATCAAGAAATGCGTTCTTTCGGAACATTCTTGCAAATTTTCAGCCATCTTGTGTGTGTATCTGGAAAACTATGGTCATACGTAAAGGAGTTACTTTTGTCATCTGAATTAGCTGATTTTGAAAAGTGTTTGACCCGAAGAAATTGCATCCCTGCCATGCTCTTTCGAATTTTCGGAAAAGGTCAAAAGTGGCACGGTGCATGCTCACATGTATCTTGAGGATGGGCGCCAAAAATAACTTTTTTCTTCTGCAGGGCATCCCCATTTTCTTCACTTTATGTGATGATGGGCTCCGTCAACGACTTTGGTCCTCTGAATGTGAGAGCCACATGGACTCATTTTGGTGGAGTTCGAGAAGACGCCCGTCATGTGTGACCCAATTTGATGCAGTCATGTGATTGCGTGATGTTTATGAAGGATACCAACTAACTCCACCCCAACTACCATCGAAATCCATGTCGAAAATTCACATACTTGGAAGGAGTTGATGAGGAAAAACCGTTTGGTGATGTGCATCATCATTCATTCAAACTCTGTCAATTTCTTGCAAGAGTTTGTCTATCAGTAAAATTAAGTTTCATCACGTTTGTTATTCTCTGGTGATAATTTTGAACAGCCACAGTTGAATAATTTCACGTTTTCTTTGCGCACGAACTTGTTTATTTACCTTTGTGCTCAATGTAGTTTGGACAGTTTGCCTGAGACACCATTTGATTCAAAGTTTCTCGAGTCGTCTGTAATCAGGGTAGATTGCTGAAACTGTGGCACAGAATAGACGCACATTGGAGGCAAAATCGCCAGCAGGTGCACTCTACAGTGTGGTACCAGTTTCTTACACCATCGATATCTTGTTCCGTTCGTGGCTGGTATTTACTCTCCATAACAAGGGTTGTCTTTGAAACACCCTGTACCACTTTGGTATTGTTCAAACCACCAACCGGTAGCTGCAAACAGGGGTCACTGATCCCTGTGAAGAACGACAAAAGTGGCCTGAATTTTGGTGGCGTATTCTTGGGGAGACATCTGAATGAACAATTGAAATTATCGACCCTGTTTCAGAACAACCATGCTTTTTCGGCAGAGTAAAAACCGGAACTTTTTTAAATGCCTGTATCTATGTGTCACTGAGGCTTATTCAAATTCCCTTTGGAATATAAGTCAAAAAGGGTTGCCGTCACAAGTGACCAAAAATTCACTGAAATCGGGTGAACGCCAGCCAAGCTCTGGGCCAACTTGCAAAACTCATTTAACGGCCCACGTACTACTTTAAAATCTGTTTCAGATCACATTTCAAGAAATGAAAGATGCCAAGATTTGTTTTTGTGTAGGTACCTAAGCCAACCGTTAACAAAATTCAAGAGCCGGGTAAATGCAGTTGTTCTCTGTCAAGGAAGCCAAGCAAACCACTTAATCAAGATTAAAATTCAACCGATTTGCATCTTTTTTAAACTCCATACGAAACGTAGAGAAGTACGAAGGCTGATCAAGAAAGACTGGGATTGGTGCTGTTGCTGGGCACCACGAATGGGTCTATCAACATTTACCATTTCTGGTGAGATGAGTGAGCCTTATCCATTCGTAGATGAAACAGACACACGACCGGTTTCGCCTTCACACGGAGGGCTTCTTCAGGTGCAGATAAAACAACAGCGATGAAAGACGATCACATGGTGAAGATGAAAACAAGCTAAAATGGGTGCTGGAGAAGAAGGCACCATTGGCATGTGGAAGCCAACTGAGGCTGTTGGAAGATGATTTGATGGCAAATATCCAGGCTGGTTGTCAAAATTATCTTTAGAATTGGATTATCAAGATCAACCAGCCTGGATATTTGCCTTCAAATCATCTTCCAACAGCCTCAGTTGGCTTCCACATGCCAATGGTGCCTTCTTCTCCAGCACCCATTTTAGCTTGTTTTCATCTTCACCATGTGATCGTCTTTCATTGCTGTTGTTTTTATCTGCACCTGAAGAAGCCCTCCGTGTGAAGGCGAAACCGGTTGTGTGTCTGTTTCATCTACGAATGGATAAGGCTCACTCATCTCACCAGAAATGGTAAATGTTGACTGGGACTGGTGTTGTTGCTGGGCTCCCACAAGCTTCTCAGCCATCTAATTTAGTAGGCTGAAGTATCAACCCTTCTGCTGCGTTTGTGCAAAAATTTGTTAATTTGACTTTTGTTCTTGAGGGTGGTTGTTTTTCGCCTCCAACTTCAGACATGATTTTGTAGGATGAACAGCATGCTGCGTTGAATTTGTTTTGCCATTTGAACAAAAAAAAAAACAGCATCGGAAAAACTTTGCATCTTCTCCTGGAAGAAAACGGGGATGAAGCTTAGACTAATTCCACTGTGTTTTGTTGGACATTGAGACAGTGGGGAAAATTTTGAGAGGCCAGGTAGCCAGATGGTGTGGCAAAAACAAGGACCACCGAAGTCGACATTAATGCTGCTGCATTCCTTGTGCACAAGGATCAGGAGTGACAACAAGAAAATTGGTTCAACATTTAAACATATGAGTACCTATTGGTGGCACCCATGAAATTTTGAGCCATTTTACTGCACCCAGGCCCACCCAAACCATTGGATTCTTTATCATGACAATGATGCCCGTTCGCGTGTCTCATTTTTTTGTCAAATGGTTTTAGCCAAAAGGGAATCGAGCGCATACCTCATCCTTTCCACAGTCCACCTTTGACTTCTTTCTCTTCCTCACAATGAAAAATGACCTAAGATGACGAAAGTTGTCAAAGTTGAACGGATGATGCCTTTAAAGCATCAGTGCTTCCATCAAATATCCAGGCCTGTTTCACACTGTCTCCCACTGACCATCAGGGGGTGGATTAGTGGGAGAGCTGCCCCCACCTACAAGCCAATCCGGACCGAAGCTCTATGCAGATTGCCCTGCATGTGATCATATCGCATGATTATTTGGCTTTGGTCTGGTTGACATCACAATGTTGTCAAAGTTGTCAGTCGTATATTGAAGTGTTTAAGGCTGTGTAGGCGATTTTGAAGACACTGGTCAAGAATGGACTGCAACATGTGTTCCAAGGATGGAGGAGGTTTTGGGAGAAGTGCATCTACTGAGAAGGCATACGGTATACCTCGAGTTTTATCATGACCAAACCGATGTCGGAGTTGAACTCAGTGAATGAATCGAGGAGTCCCACTCTTTCTTGCTCAGCCCTTGTAAATCTGCAGAAATACGAACAAGGTATGCATCTTGATTCAACTGAGATGGCAGGATAAGAACATGTCTTAATCCTGGTTTGCTTTGGTTAGAACTAACTGACTATCGTCAAGTTTGAAAATAGGAAGCAACTGGGCAATCTGGAAAATTGAGAACTTTCAAGCAAGCTGGAAATTCCAAAACCGACAGGCTAACCAAGAACCAGTAAAGAAGTTGGGAAGTAGAGAACTCAACAACCAAAGTGAAAACTTGGGCAAATCGAGAATCAAGAAACAAGTTGAGAATTGTGAACCAGCAACTTCGTTGGAAAATCGATGACACAGAGAACCAAAAACCGAGTAAAAGAAAAATCGGGAACCCTGATCCAACATTTGAAATTTGAGAACCAACCGTACAAGTTTTGTGACCTGAACTGACTCAGAAAATCAGTGGCATATTTTCTGTGAAATTCCCATTTTTTTCCAAATGCTTGTGATAAATGTTTATTTTTCACAACTCGGGAAGTTTAATAATGCTAACTTTTCCAATTTTCAAGAATTTTTTGGGGGAGGGAGTTCCAGTCGCTCCATCCTGAAGGGTGGTCAATTTTTACGATTGCAAAAGTCATTGATAAAAAAATTAATTTTTCCATAAACTTTAAAAGTATTGGAACTTTAATCTTGTTTCAAATTTCATTTGCATTCAGTACTTGCATAATATCTACCACCACGCATTTTAGCGTGTTTTATATTCGAGCAGTGGCAGATGTATGTGTTCAGTTATCTTATCATCTTAGAATCTGGTTTCAGTCAAGAGAAGAAGAAGAAAAAGAAAAATGAAGTTTAGGCCAGTCAGGAAGCTGAGCTACGTTGATATTGCTGTCGCAACGGTAGTCGGCATCATATGTGGCTTTTATGTTTTCAAACCACAACCGCCAAGGAAAGAAAGTGGTTCTCTGAATGTGGGGGAAAGCAATGATCAACCCAATTCACCAGAAACAACAACAGCAACCAGTGTCCAATGATAACCAGGAATTCAAGTCGAAAAAAGTTAGTTAGGTAACTATAACTAGATCTGCTTATCATCAAATAGATCTGCACTATTATGGCTTTGGTGCTCAGCTCATTCATTCATTCTGTTGTTATTTTCTTTTTCATTTTCTCTTATAATCATCCCAGCATGGCTATGGAATGTTGTCTGTGGCTGAGAAAGTAAATGTGTCTGCCTGCACAGGAGTAGATTGAAGCAGCTCTTTTCCCTGGCCATCGTTTTT
>JASGXE010009792.1:0-46944 GCA_030068105.1 Sinentomon sp. SZTP_YWyxl
GAAGTTAAAAAAAACACAGTGCAAAAGTCAATGCTAGAAGAAAAACCAGTGCAAAATCAATGCTAGAAGTAAAAACACAGTGCAAAGTCAATGCTAGAAGAAAAACACATTGCAAAAGCAAGCAGAAGAAAAAACACAGTGCAAAGTCAATGCTAGAAGTAAAAACAGTGCAAAAGTCAATGCTGAGGAAAAAACACATTGCAAAAGTCAATGCTAGAAGTAAAAACACAGTGCAAAAGTCAATGCTAGAAGTAAAAACACATTGCAAAAGTCAATGCTAGAAGTAAAAACACAGTGCAAAAGTCAATGCTAGAAGTAAAAACACAGTGCAAAAGTCAAGTAGAAGTAAAAAACAGTGCAAAAGTCAATGCTAGAAGTAAAAACACAGTGCAAAAGTCAATGCTAGAAGTAAAAACACATTGCAAAAGTCAATGCTAGAAGTAAAAACACAGTGCAAAAGTCAATGCTAGAAGTAAAAACACAGTGCAAAAGTCAATGCTAGAAGTAAAAACACAGTGCAAAAGTCAATGCTAGAAGTAAAAACACATTGCAAAAGTCAATGCTAGAAGTAAAAACACATTGCAAAAGTCAATGCTAGAAGTAAAAACACAGTGCAAAAGTCAATGCTAGAAGTAAAAACACAGTGCAAAAGTCAATGCTAGAAGTAAAAACACATTGCAAAAGTCAATGCTAGAAGTAAAAACACATTGCAAACGTCAATGCTAGAAGTAAAAACACAGTGCACGAAAGCCCTGTAGGTAAGACAAGTTAGATTGCAGACAGCACATGAATCAATCACATCACAATTAAATCCTCGTGACTTTAATGATCCCTGAAAAATGTTTAACGCGATGTGAAATTCAGTCGAGCAAAAAATCGGTGGGCCCCAATGATGGAATTTATTGAAGCCTGCAAGTTGGTAGTCCACAGCATGATACTGCAGAATTAACCAATGACCAATTGGGAATATGTTACAAAAACTGTAATTTATCAACGAGTTTGCAACACAGGAGGTGATGCTTGCAACAACTTTTAAGTTTTAATAGATAACTTCCAAGTCACTGAGAGACCAAGAGAATAATAGACTGTTGATAGACTATTGAGACTATTGAGAATGATAGGCTATTGTTTATTCTGTAAGCAGTGGAGTTGACGTGAAGATGCATATGACGATTATCGGGTAGTTTCAGCAATTTTAGCTCCATATCGTGAGTCTAGTCAAAGTTTCGGACGGCGTAAAAGATGGCCGAGCCACTGCAGTTGTAATCGATAGGTATTGGGGAATCGGAACACCCCAAAAAGATCATGCAATCGGTGGGAGACAGCAGATGAGTGTCTCCAAACATATTATTATTTCCGAACCAAATTGACTGCTAAAATCAGTTCCCAGTACTTTTGTACCAAAATGTGCCATCTGTAAGCTGGTGATCTCGGCTGAAACACATACTCACTTAACGGTTGGGTTGGTTTAGGGAACTTGCATTTGAGAAAACTTGCAGTTGAACGAAGCATGCTGCTCAACCAAGCTCAAGGAATGGCCAAAAATGTGCAAGAACATTGTGTGAATAAAGTTCCCAAAGTAACACTCGTACTCACTTGCTGGCTGCACCTCTTGATCCTGATTTCGACCTTGAACGAGACAATGGGGATCTGCTCCTTGTCATCCTGGGAAAAAAGGGAAGGATTCCAAGTGCAATTACCCTTCACATTAAAATTTGGGTTACTTTATCAAATGAAGCATTGGTTAATCTGTCGGAGTCAGATGGTTTCCAAAACAACACCCTTGTGAAATGGTACAAAAAATATCACGAGAATCTTATTTCTGCTGCTCCCTTTGTGCTTTCAAAACGTTCCTTCAGATGCGATGCACATTCATTCCATTATTGCACCCCCCCCCCTCCACCCACGCACAGTCTCCTCTTCTGTTCCACTGGTCTTTCTTGCCTTGTTGCTGGCATCCTGCTGCTACAGTTTTCTCGCGATGCCTCACATTTTCCACATGTTCTGTGCCATGCGCAATGGAATGCAGGTCTTGTTGCATCTGCCTTCGTGTTTGTGACGCATCAGAAAGCAATCTGAGAGTGACAAGAATCTTTCAATTCAAATAAAAAGTGTGGCAACTAATTCCGAGGCATAAAAGCCAAAATGTTGGCAAAATGCCAATGATTTTTTTTTATTGAATCTGACTGAAAAACATCCAACTATTTTTTGGATTTTTTTTTTCTGGTTAAAAAAGATCAATGATTTTGCAGGCAATATACTCTCTATTTTATGCAACCTTCACAAATTCCGAGATTCAATATTGATTGAACATTGAATGATCCCACAATTCGTCAATGTTGGCAATTTTCCCACAAAATCATTGGGTTTCCAATCAGATTCAGCAAAAAATGTCAGTCTGATGAAGAATTATTGCCAGCATTCCATTTTTCATTGCACTGTCTGGAAGTGCGGCATCAAAATTTCCTTTCTTCCGGGAATTCTTTCAGTTGGAGAAATTAAAGAAAGTCATTGGACTCAAGGTGGGATCCAATAAATAGGCTTGTGTGGAAGCATATTCAGACTGAGTTCTCTCACACATACACTCCGCTAAAGTTCATCAGATCAAATCGGCTAATCAAACAGGCACAATCACTCAGGATGGCCCATCTTGTGAAGAAAAAGAATTTGGTCAAGCTGTAGAGCACTTCGAAAAGTGGGGTCAGGGTATGAGAGATAATGTCCGGGAAGTTTGCCGTTGTATTTTCATTTCCATTGAAAATTATTTTGAAAATGAATGTTTTATTTCATTTTGTTCATTTTTTATTTATTTTTTCTCATATTTCATTAATTTTTCTGATTTTAAATTCATTCATTCAAAATTTCAGGGATGCCCACCACCCTTCAGAAAAGCAAGGTGGGCATGAAAAAAGTCACACTGTCCCAAAACCAGACCTCCTTGAACGAGACCGTGACCTCGACCCAGATCTGTAGCTGCGAGATCCGCCGTCACCAGCTTGACGACGATGTGGAATGATTGCTTCTGTCAGTTTGATCTTGCGTCCGTTTATCTCCTGTCCGTTCAACGTCTCCAAAGCGTGCAGCATCTCCTTACGAGAAGCAAACTCAACGACACTGGAAGAAAAAAAAATCGTGGACAGATCTTTGCAAGATGCCAAATTGCAGCAGAAACTATTTACTGCAGTGCAATCTCGATTCGGATTAATTAAAGATCCGGATTAATTAAAACCAGGTGCATCTGCATAATCGAATTTTCGATATAAGCGGGGTTTTCTGTCTTTTTGTGCTCCAATCGATTCAAAAATACATGGGGACACAAATGTGGTCATGTTTTCTTGCAGAAGCGATCCCATTTGCAACAAAATACATGGGAAAAACCATATGTTTTACAGAGATGCAACAAAAGAATTATGGAAATATGTGTTTAGGTATGCATTCGTTCTCAGTACTGTAGAATGGAATGTGCAAAAATGAAGCTGAAAAGCGATCCAGATTATCGGAGTCCGGGTAATCCGGGTCCAGATAATCGAGATTGCTCTATACACGGTCTTCAGTAATTGACGGGCCACAGGAGATTTTTTTTTTTCGGAATTTTAAAGCACGGGGCAAGGTAATTCCCCATCTGGCATGCGCTGCAAAAAGCATACCTTCGTGAAATGCATTTTGCGGCGCATGCTTGATGGAGAATTACATTGCCCCGTGCTTTAAAATTCTGACAAAAATCTCCGATGGCCCGTCAATTACTGAACACTCCGTATTTATGATTTGCTGGCTAAAAAATTCACATGCTCCAGAAATACGTACATAATCGGTACATCTTTGAATGTGAGACTCCAATCGAGGCCGGCTCTGGCTTTTTAGTAGGAAGACAGACTTCAAAAGTGCGGCTTATCGATCCTCCTACCGCATACCGCATTATTACAGCGGCAGGCATGATCATGATTTCAAGTTGGGAACCAGACGTGCTTGTAGGGATGCTGAGTATTCCTTCAATGTCAGAACTGTGAACGAGTGGAACTCTTTAAATGTAGTTTTTGGGCAAGGTAAGGATGTTCACCTGCTTAATTGCTCATTTGTGGAGGACTTTGTACTGGAAAATTATTTTTTAATTACAATTACAGTAATTACCACAAACAGTTTCTTTCAAGTTGTATATTGCCATTTTTCGTTACGTAATTAGACATGCATCCCACACATGATTTAAAACATTTTCGGCAGAAAGACCATGATGGACCAACTCTACCTGCAAGTTGCGATGTAAATTCTGCCATACGTTTTAAACAGTGAGATTTGCCTCGCATCTCGGAGTTAGCGTTACCCTCATCATGACCTCTGTGCCGCAACTGACACAAAATGATTCCGAAATGCGAGGCCTTACCCTTCATTTTTCCTCTGATTGTGAGCATTGGCATAAGTGACTTCACCAGCCTTTCGCATAAAATCCTTCAAATCCTATATCAGCAATCGGATAAAAAAGTCAACATTCAAAATTAGCCAATACTTAAAGAATTTTTGAGAATTTTGTGCATCAATTACTGTGTGCAAGAAAACCAGCACAAATAAATAAGCATGTTCCAGAACTATGTTTGATGAAGAAAATTTCGTCTTTGAACTCCCAACTGCTAAAACACAGGAAATAAATCGGTTTTGAATAGCTAACATGCACGAGAGGAAGGAAGCTTCAGTCCGAAAACTCAAGCCAATTTTCACCATGAGGCAAAATGGTGAGTAATCTGTTCCCGGGGAAACAATTTTTCCTACTCAGATAGGATGGAAACTTGGAGGACTGTTCAACTTGAGATCACCCTTATCCAGCAGGTTTGAAGACACAGTCCGTGTGTTGTGGAAAACAAAATGAAGACATTAAAAAACAATTTCCCGTTCGTTGCTTGACAAAAGGCCCATAGGACCGAAACGTCGCAAGTTGCACTTGTAAGTAAATGAACGGGAAACGGCTTCTTTATAAGTCTTCATTCTGTGAACATGCCGGTCGTGATGCATGTGTAGAAATTGTGTAGTGCAAATCGTCAAACTTGTCGGATAAGAGTGATCTCAAATACTTTTCCTACCTCTTTCAGTCTGAAGTGATAAAAAATGCAGCTTTCAAGCAACATTTCAATGTGATAAAAGGTGCTGATCTTCACACTAATTTGTCACTGAAAACCAAGCACTTTACAATGAATTACAATAATTCACATCAAACCCATAGCAAAAAATATAAGAATGATTGTGACATCTGGAAAGAAAAGAAAAATTACCTTGAAGTATCAATAAGAAAGAACTGGATTGTTTTTTGGAGAAATCTAGGATCTAGGGTAGTTTATCCCGACATATCTATATCTCAACAGATCCACCAGAATGTGAAATGGTTCTTGAATCCGGATCAAGGCCATCAGAATACCCCTGGAAGGCATTTTGCTGGCATGCGCAATGAATTTAAACAATTCTAAGGGAACAGCAATTAGCATGAAAAAAGAGGGGACACTCACGATGCAACTGAAAGAATGTGTCTTTGACCCAAAGGGAATCAGGCCAAAAAGAAAGCAAAAATTCATGAGAATTAAAAATTGCCAAACAAAAGTATTTAAAAAAAACAGAATGAGAAAATAAGCACGAGGGTAAAACACGAGCGTGAGGTGCTTTTCATGACAAAACCTTTGCGTGAGGTATGAAAATCATGATGAAACCTTTGCATGACGCATTTTTAGTGGTAAAACCCTTGAGGTATTTTTAGTGATAAATGCCTTGCGTGTAGAATATTTTGTGATAAAACCCTTGCATGAGTATTTATGCTGACAAAACCCTTGTGTGAGGTATATAAGCGATTAAACCGTTTCGTGGAGTATTTTAGTGATAAAACCCTTGCGTGGGGTATTTGATGACCCTTGCGTGAGGTATTTTGATGGCCTTGAAACAGAGAACCAATATCAGATATCGCTGATGAGATTGCTAACAACAAGTCGATATCACAGTTGTCTAGAAATGGCGGATTGAAGGAGTGAGACGCCGAGCACAACGGGAAGTGGGCCTATCTATCACAATATCTGAGATATCTATCGTGCCTGTTGAGCCCGACGCAAGGAGGATACGGATATGGACACAATTCATTGGAATTTTTCAACGCTGCGGTCTCATTCGGACATGGGCTGGCATTAAAGGCGGAGTTTTGACACAGATCCGAATTCAGTGAATTGAATGAATATCAGGATACAGGATAACTGTGCAGGTCTTAGCCAATCAATCAATCAGCAGGGGAATGAATTCTTAGAAATAAAGAGGTGGATAAGATAATATTAGCATTGTTGAAATGGATAGCATTCAATCGCAGAGATCAAACCAACTTAAAAATCGAATATGCAAAGAAACGTACTTAAGTAAGTATCGCAGGAAGAAAGTGTTTTCAAAGAGTAACTTCATTGAATGCTCTCTCATTTTAACCTTTTCCTTTAACCTTTTAACCTCATTTTAACCTTTTAACCATTTTAACCTTTTCGCATCCAATCAAAAGTTGCTGCTCCAATCACCAAGTCCAGGATGCCACATGGCATTCTACTTCCCACAACATACAGACCAGGTAGAGAGTGCAGTATTGCTTCCAAATCCAGAATGCCACATACGAGCGTGTCTGATCTTCCATTGGCAACCTGCAATTTTTCAGCATCTCTGTGTCTGGTCTGTGTGTCTGGCATAGCAGAGTGTCAATAGTGACATCCCTGTTCCTGTGTCACTGCATAAACATTTTAACTGGTGTGTTGTGCATTCATGTGATCGCCAACACGTCATGATGGAGCTTTGGACTGGAAAGGAGACACCTATCTCTGTCTCTTGCATTTCGAATCAATAATTTTCCTCAAATGCCACTTGCATTGGAGAAATGCCACTTTTAAACCACCAACGCAACCAGATTCGTTCGAATTGAACGTGACAATTAACATGTTGTCCCACCTGATATGAGTCTTCTTAAGGCAATAAATTCATACTGGGACTAGCGACAAGGACAGAAAGTGGAAGAAATAACACTCCAATCAGCATGACACAGTCCCCGGGGTCATTTTTACGTGAATGAACAGACACATGCGTGGCAAGAATAAGCAAATGTTATAGAAGTGGCTTTACATCAGTGTATTTGTGAAGGACAAAAAAGTGGTTGTGATGCAAAATAGTGAAAATTTGAGCTCAACTTTGACACAAACACTAATTAACATTCCAATTGCTCATCTCGGTACATTTGGAACAGGCCAAGCTCACATATGTGATTTGTGGGGACCTTTAGCTCTTTCTTGACAGGGTGTACAGCATTTTCCGAAAATAAAATTCCTCAACGTTTTCAAAAATTTTCAGGAATTGCCTGATCAAATCTGACAAGAAACAAGTGCCTCTTTTGAATAAAATACAGATTTTGGTCGATCAAAGTTTTAGATCCTTGAAAACTGCCAAAATTCTCAACTTTCCCTTTGAAAATTCTCCAACTTTTCCAGTTTGACAAAGTCATCCAACTCCTTTTGAAAATTCTGAGAAAATTCCTTGACATCCATTCAGAAAAATTCCCTGCCTTTCCAATTGGAAATTCCACAAAAAAGTCCCCAACTTTTCCAGTTTGCCAAAATTCCCCGACTCGTTTTGGAAATTCTGTAAATTCCTTGACTTAATTTTTATTACTAAAATTCCCCAACTTTTCCAGGTTTTCCAGGTGTCTGAGCACAAATCAACCCTCACCTCCTGTTGGTTGTTGTCAACAACTGCTGTGTCTGCACATTGCTAATTTTCATCAACCTGTTGCATTTGTCCTCCTATGCCCTTGTCCTGTTCCACTCTGGACAGGCATTTGCAACTGTGACCAAAAATTGGGTAGCCACTAACCAGTGATGCTACTGCAAAGTCAACTTCCATTTTATGGTCCTGTTAAACACTATTTTCATTCGCTGAAGTGAAAGAAACTTTTGAAATGGAAGTTTTTCTGGACAAGCTGAATAAAATGATAATTACCCCAGGATTGAAGTCCAAAATCGACATGCATTGCAAGGATCGGTCTCCGCAATAGTTTAGCACCACTTTAGCTATAAACATGGAACAAAAAATTGGACCAAAAATAATTCTACTCCCAACAACATGTGAGCACCTGGTGTAAGAAAACTCCATAAACCCCCAGGAAAACAGACCGAAGCAGCTGACACGAATGTGTTTTTGGTGCAAAAAGTGAAGATTAGAGAAGATGTGGACTGAAACTAGAAGTGTGGACTGAAAACATTCATATTCAACACCATCCAGACAAAAATCAATGATTAGCTGATCTGATTGTGGCAACAAAAGCTAGAGAACTTTATGCAGCTCTTGTGATGCAGGCATAAAACAATTATTGGAAATGAGGACACATTATGGCGAAGGACATTGTGGAATAGAATGAAATGACAGAAGCAGGGAACGATGGGAATTCAACATACCTGCCAACTCATCCTTGTGGTGAGATTCTCAACAATTATCCTATTCTCCGTCCTTATTGGTTCGGCGATAAATCTTCCACCACCACCCCTGCAAAGATCATTTTAAGTAGAACGCTGTAGAAGGCAGGAAGGAAGTAAACTTGTCAGGGGTCGTTTGACTTCATGTCACTCTGATACCAAGCAAGTTTGACCATTTCTCCTGCACTCCTAGAGTGAAACTGCTGTGGGAAGAATTTTATGTGGATTCCTAATGTGGGAAGGATTCCTAATGTGGGAAGGATTCCTAATGCGGATTCCTTATGTGGGAAGGATTGCTAAAGTGGATTCCTCGTGTGGGAAGGAGATGTGGGAAGGATTCCTAGTGTGGATTCCTTATCTGGAAACAAAGCATCAAACTTGCTCGGTGAGGGCAATATCAAGATACTTTTGATTGACAATGGTTTCCATTCAATCAAATTAATTATTCAACGGCCATAAAAATTGATTTGATTAGTTGTTTTAGATGTAGAATGTCATAGACCAATCCAAATTCAGAAACCTCCGAAAATGTAGAATCTGGGTGCATGAAAAAACAGGGTTACCAGCAATTTTGGAAAAAACCACTTTCAAGGTTTTTCTAAGGGTTCCTCCGAGGCTTTCTTTGGTGACAAAGTTATTAGTTCTCATGAGCAGTCCAATGGCTGCCCGCCACAAAAGTGAGGTTTGCGGTGTCACAATGTCACGTCCAGCACATCCAAGGGACTGAGTTCCTTGGCAGGGGGGTTTGGGAGACGGAGTCCTTCAAAGGCATGACAATTTTCAAAGCTCTTGCCAAAAATTGCAAAATTCGAGGTTTTTTTCAAGTCTTCAAGATTCGCATGGAAACTCTGAAATATCATGAGATCAAACTATTTTCTCATTTATCAAAAATGCCAACAGGGTTTCTCTGCGGAAAGATTTTTCACGCAAAACAATTTACGAGTGTGATTCATGACAGGGAAACAGACACTGTGAACAATTTATTCTCAAGTCATTCTCAAGTCTGATGATGCGATATGTTCGCTGCCGCTGATGTTGTGCGACAGCGAACATATCGCATCATCAGAATTGAGAATGACTCCAGTCCAGGGGTCGCAATGTCGTCAGCAAAACTTGACATCCAATCTGACAATGGCCTCAAATCAGGTAGTTGTTTAGTTCTGCAAAACGAATCGTGGCGCTAGACACAATCAGAGAAACAGTCGCTGATAACATTGTTGCCTAAGTTGGATTTGGTAGTCAGCAAAACGCCAATAAAATTACTGTTCAGAACGATGCTACTGTTTGTTCAGTATTGAAATGAAACCAAAATATTTTGTTGCTGGAATTTTTGAACCACAATGTTCACAATCAGAACTTCAGAACCACACAACCTTCATAATCATGCCTTTCACAAATTGAAAGCTTTCTCACTGGTGGAAGTTGAAGTTGGCACTCCGGTAAAAGTGGGGCAATTCAAAAGAAGAACGCCACCAACTAAGTGAAACGATGGGTGGCTCACCTTCTGCCATAATCACGGTCATCCCAGCCACCACCACGTCCACCACCACGAGGAGAGTAGCGTGAAGAAGAGAAACCGCCACCGTATCGACCACCACCATCTCTGTAGTCACTTCCACCACCAATGTTCTTTGGCAAACCTTTTGCTTTCTCCACAGTCACCCTGAAATAAATAAATAAATTCAAGTTGAAACCAACGTGGCAACTCTACGTATCTGACGCTTGTGCAATAAAAATGTATTCCCCCGTGATTTGTAGGTAGAATAATATATTTGATGATGGAAGGAGGTGCTTACTCTGCCACAATTAATTGTGGCAGAGTAAGCACCGCCTTCCATCATCAAATTTGAAATGCCCTCTTCAGCCATCAAAACCATTAGAATAATATATTCTGGCAAATTCCAGTTCTGTTGGAAAATTGCAGCTGGAACAAACCGAAAATTGAAATTGCAAAAAAATGAATGCAATGTCATTTCCTTCGCGCTGCAATTTATGCAAAACATGCCGCGGTGTCAATTGCATTTTGTGAAATTGCCATGGAAAATTACCTTTCCGGTAGGTCTCACTCATACTTTGCCCTCACAATTTGCCAATAACAAATCAGTAATCGGCTCACAATTTCTGTAGCAAGTATCAGTTTTTTTTAACAAATGCCCTCACAACTGCCAATAACGAATCAGTAATCGGCTAATATTTCTGTAGCAAGTATCAGTAATTATAAATGCCATGATGGTTTTCATCAATTGATCACAACACGACACTTTTCACCATTTTCCACCACAGAACATTTTACAACATTCTGACTCTCCATTCACAATGGATTAGGCAGTTTAGTCAAATCGCATTTTATTTCTATGCACGTTTCTACTTTTTCTTCACTGTATTTCAAATGTCTGTTGAATTGCCAATTTGCACCAGGTTTTCCCAGGCAAATTAACCAAATAAGAAAAAGAACAAACCTGTCACCGAGGATCTGTTTCCCGTTTAATTCATAGACGGCATCATCAGCATCACGCTCATCTTCGAAATCCTGCAAGCAACAGGAAGGAAATTAAAGGAAAATGCTTCACGTAAATCAGACTTTGTCACGCAGTTCACTTTGAAAATTTATTTCAAGAAATGCAAGTGTTCAACAACTGTTTGCTTGCAAATCTCATCATGTTGGCTGTTTTCCTGCCCTTGGAAGCATTTTTCCGAAACGAACGTGGAGACATCCTTTGCTTAATAAACGTGCAAGCACTGATAGGCTGCAATTACTCGGAGCTCGCAGAATGCAGATCAGGATGGCGGCTCAAATTGGAAAACAACGGCCAAGTACAACTGGGGAAATTCAATAAATAATGGCTGCCACTTGACACGATTTTCCGTGGTTTTGGGGGACACACACTTGCAGGAGGTTCAGAGAACAGAGTCCCCCAAACTGGTATTGCAGGTGCCTGGGGTGCTAATGGCCTCCAAGCAGTGCAGGGCCTGGGGTGGCAGGCCCAGTGGGGTTCCAAAGGGCAGGCCCTTTTGGCAGACAGCTTTCGGGGACACCCCCTTGCCGGAGGTAAAGATGACACGAGTTCCCCAAAAAACTGGCGCTTTTTGGGAATGCGTTCTCAAAATGTCTACATAGGGAGTGTGAAGCCTGTTGAATAGAGCGAAAACAAAGATCTCTTCAGATTTCTAAGGACGGGAAGCCACCCTGAGTATGAAGACATGAAGATTGAAGAACCTAAATGGATGCTCCTCATTTTCTGAAAGTTTCAAGCTTACTTTCACCACTGTCCCTTTATTTCTTAATTTGAAGAAATGGGATAAATAAAAATAAATAAACAAATCTGATGCATGATAACTGGCAGTTTTGAATTTCCAACCAATTTCACATTCACCTCACTGATTTCAAAGATTTCTCCCAACACCAGTAAAAGTATAGGTGGAATTGCAAACCAAAAGTACCAAAAAAAAAGAGAAAAAAGAAATTCATCTCTTACAACAAATGCATATCCAGCTTTGAGTAACACATTTCTAATGCGACCACAATCTCGACAAAATCTCTCCAGATCCTTCTCACGGCAACCAAACGGCAATCCACCAATGAAAACACGTGTTCCAACCATTCCTGAAAGAAAAATAAAGAAAAACAAGATTAGGCCTAAAAGGTTCGCTTCCAGGGAAGCCATGGTTTTGTCTTTTGCAGTGTATAGTAACTTTGGAAATGATTTCCAGCACAATTATTGTAAAAACTGCAAAACCAGAAAGTTTGTCAAAATGATCAAATTAAAAGTGCCACCGACGCTTCCGACACTTCTAACGCTTCCGATGCATCCTACGCTTCCGATGAATCCGACGCTTCCGAGCATCCGACACTGGGGACTGTCAAACCTAACCTATCCTAATCTAACCTAACCTAAGGTTAGGTTTGACAGTCCCCAGTGTCGGATGCTCGGAAGCGTCGGATTCATCGGAAGCGTAGGATGCATCGGAAGCGTCGGATGCATCGGAAGCGTCGGATGCATCGGAAGCGTAGGATGCATCGGAAGCGTAGGATGCATCGGAAGCGTCGGATGCATCGGAAGCGTCGGATGCATCGGAAACGTCTGATGCATCGGAAGCGTCGGATGCATCGGAAGCGTCGGATGCATCGGAAGCGTCTGATGCATCGGAAGCGTCTGATGCATCGGAAGCGTCGGATGCATCGGAAGCGTCTGATGCATCGGAAGCGTCGGATGCATCGGAAGCGTCGGATGCATCGGAAGCGTCTGATGCATCGGAAGCGTCGGATGCATCGGAAGCGTCGGATGCATCGGAAGCGTCTGATGCATCGGAAGCGTCTGATGCATCGGAAGCGTCTGATGCATCGGAAGCGTCGGATGCATAGGAAGCGTCGGAAGCATCGGTAGTCAGGTATTCCAAAGTCTTACCCCAACAGGGTTTGCTTTGTTGTTATTCTGTTTGTTTTTTTTCCTTTCTGTCATTGGATCGCAGTTTTATTTTGTTAGGTGACAGGTAGGCAAAGTTAGGTTTGGTTTCGTTACGTTCACTTGGTAAAAACTTTTTTAACCCAAATCATGTTGGGTTAGGTTTGGCTATAAGTTTTCCAATGCGAAACCTTACCAATCCTAAACTGCTACACCCTAACCTATAAAAAAATAAATAACAACCCAACAACGTCAAGAAATGAAAAGCAAACAGAATAACAACACAGATCATTTTTTACGCTTGTAGATCCTTTGGAGCTACGCTGACGTCAAAGGGGGACGCAATGGCACGGCTAAGAATAGAGTTAGGTATTTTCTGAAATTGTTTCCGTGCAATTGTGCAATTTTGTCCCCCGTATAAAAGATTTAAGCCAGAATGTTTACACCCTTCTACGATTGCTTCATCAGCGTTGTTAGCACTGACAGCTTTCGGATAGAGAAACTTTCAGTGTTGTATAGGGTATCCTTGGAAAAAGAACAGGGTACCCTCTTGAGCATCTCTGGTTGCAGTGATAAGTAACACACGTGAACGGCCGTATACCACTCACACCCATTAGCGCTTTAGCACAGCAATCAATTTAGCAGATGGGTGAACGCTTCCCAGAAATGAAAAAGGAATAGCGTCGTAATTAGAAATTAAAGTTTCACAACACCAATCTACCATAGCCATCGAATTGGCTGCTGATTTTAAGCTGAGTGTGATTGCTAATGGAGAGTATGGCTAATGGTGAAGGTATACATTCAGCAGCAGAATTTCGGAAGCTTTGATTCAAGTCGAAAACCCAGTTGACGTTGCCATGGAAACCGTTTCATTTGTTTTGCGACAGACGGACGATGTGAAAAGACGCCAGTGCCAGTTCTTCAAATTGTGACCTTTCACCCCATAACTCAGAAACCACTTGACCTAATGAGTTGAAATTTTGCGTGAGAGACCTTACATATAAGCCCTAACAGACAGCTAAATTTGAGCAAAAACTGACCATAAATACGGAACTTGAAATTTTCACCCTTTAGGTAAAGTAGTAGTATTGAAGTGACGCTTCTATAGCAAAAAATTAAAAAGTGCAATCGTATAGAATAAAAGTTTCACATTTTTGAACCGATCGCAGAGAAAAATTAATCAGCTCTTCGTTTCCATAAATGATAGAAAAATTCCAAATTTGGGCTAAATCCGTTGAAAACGTTTTGAGTTATCGATTTGCAACGAAAATCAAAACAGGGCTTGTGTTTTCAGTTTCCGGGTAAAAATAACATACATTTTGTCTTAGCAGACGACGCATTCGCGTCTGCAAAAGACAAAACAACAAATAAAAATATTGAGGCCCAGCCAATGGTTGCAGTAGTTGCTGTTGTAAAATGCAACAGAGGAAGACATCAGTTAACATTGTAAAATGCACCAGAGGAATAAAATGCAGGAGCTACTGTTGTAAAATGCACCAGAGGAAAGTCAGTGTTGCAAAATGCACCAGAGGAATAAAATGCAGGAGTTACTGTTGTAAAATGCACCAGTGTTGCAAAATGCACCAGAGATATGAAATGAGGAGTCACTGTTGTAAAATACAACAGAGGAAGACTTCAGTTAACATTGCAAAATGCACCAGAGGAATAAAATGCAGGAATAACTGTTGTAAAATGCACCAAAGGAAAGTCACTGTTGCAAAATGCACCAGAGATATGAAATGAGGAGTCACTGTTGTAAAATACAACAGAGGAAGACTTCAGTTAACATTGCAAAATGCACCAGAGGAATAAAATGCAGGAATAACTGTTGTAAAATGCACCAAAGGAAAGTCACTGTTGCAAAATGCACCAGAGATATGAAATGAGGAGTCACTGTTGTAAAATGCAACAGAGGAAGACATCAGTTAACATTGTAAAATGCACCAGAGGAATAAAATGCAGGAGTTACTGTTGTAAAATGCACCAGAGGAAAGTCGGTCACTGTTGCAAAATGCACCAGAGGAATAAAATGCAGGAGTTACTGTTGTAAAATGCACCAGTGTTGCAAAATGCACCAGAGATATGAAATGAGGAGGCACTGTTGTAAAATGCAACAGAGGAAGACATCAGTTAACATTGTAAAATGCACCAGAGGAATAAAATGCAGGAGTTACTGTTGTAAAATGCACCAGAGGAAAGTCAGTGTTGCAAAATGCACCAGAGGAATAAAATGCAGGAGTTACTGTTGTAAAATGCACCAGTGTTGCAAAATGCACCAGAGATATGAAACGAGGAATCACTATTGTAAAATATAACAGAGGAAGACTTCAGTTGACATTGTAAAATGCACCAGAGGAATAAAATGCAGGAATAACTGTTGTAAAATTCACCAGATGAATAAAATGCAGTAGTGACGGTTGTAAAATGCACCGGAGGAATGCCAAGTGTTCTAAAATGTACCAGAGGAATGTGAGTGTTGTAAAATGCACCAGAGGAATATAATGCAGTAGTTACTGTTGAAAAATGCAACAGATGAAGAAATGCACCACAAAAAATGCAGGAGTCACTGTATAAAATGCAACAGAGGAAGACATCAGTTCACATTGTAAAATGCACCAGAGAAATATTTCGTACATCGGTTACAGTTGTAAAATGCACCAGTAAAAATGGAATTATGGGGAGATGTCAGTAGTTTTTGGAGAAGTGAACAAAAATGTGCAATTGTCATAATTTAAAAATGCCCAAAACTTACTTCAAAAGAAGACTTCCAAGCGGTGAAGAAACAGTTAGATTGAGCAAAAGCAAAACGACAATTCCTATAAAATCCAAAATCAGAACAAATGAACTAGAAAAGTGGGTGAAAACAAGAAGAAAATAACACATCGAATTATTTCAACACTCGCTCAACGAATCCCTCAGAAGTTAAGAAGTTTTTGATGACCCTACATTATTTTCATATCCAGTGCTGCCCTTATCAGCAATCGCTAATCAGTCCAGCTCAACATTATTTTCCTGATTGATTGTGCCAGCAATAAAACCGGGAAATCAATCTCCATGTCAACACAGCAATGAGACCGGAAAATCGATCTCCATGTGAACACAAGACAGCAAGAATCACAGCAACAATTATGGTTCACCGTCAACTCCCATCGTTTTCGGGTAATAATAAGGCAGATGGTTTTAATGCCATCTTAACACGGTTACTGGACACAAAATGCATTGCATTCCACACTGAGCACCCAAGGTACAGTTTGCACCAAGGTACCGTTTGCATTTTCGCGACACGTCAAAAGTTCACTTAACAACTGTCAGATACGATCACCTTTTTGAAAAAAACTCTTGTGTGATGTGCTGGATGCTATTAGATAGTTTGGCTATTTTGGTTACTTTGGTGCATTCGCACACTTGAATAATTGTCTGGAATAAAAAATATCTGGTTGGGTATGCACGTGCATGCTGTTTTGCAGTGCATTGATGTTTTTAGACATTTTCAAACCACAACATGAAAACCATGCTTTGCAAGCTTCATGTTCTTGGAATTCATCATTTTTAAATATAGGTTCTCAGCATTTTGCGTAAAAAATTCCGTCGTATTCAGAGTAAATTTCACGAATTCCCTTTCATCCTATTTTTCATAAAGAAACTCCAACTATTCCAGAATAATTTTCATGAATGTGAAATAAAATCCCGACTTTTCCAAAAAATTTTCATGAATTGCCTTTGTCTTATTGCAAAATAAAATTCCGACTTTTTCAAAATAATTTTCATTAATTAATTGCCTTCTGTATTTTGTGAAGTAAAATCCCGACTTTTCCAGAATAATTTTCATGAATTGCCTAGTTTTTTAGGAAAAAAAATTCCATCTATTCCAGAATAATTTTCATGAATTCCCTTCTGTCTTTTTGCAAAATAAAATTCCGACTTTTCCAAAATAATTTTCATGAATTGCCTTCTGTCTTTTGTGAAATAAAATCCCGACTTTTATGGAATAATTTTCATATATTCCCTTCTGTCTTTTTCCAAAATACGAAGGGCGCCCAATAAATATTGAGAATTGCCCAGAAATTTACATTTGAAATGAATTTTTCCACTTTGGCGTCAAACTTTGACTCGTTTTAAGGTGCTAGGGTGATTTTTAGAAAAATGCCCTGCACATTTTTGATTTTATGGTCATTTCAAAAAAGCATCAAGCAGATGCAATGCAGCCGATTTGACAGGTGTGAAAAGATGGGAAACAAAAAGTTTCTCCACACCAAGGTTTTGAGACACAAGAACCAGCATCCAAGTGAATAACTTTTACTACACACTTGACCTGCACAGTTGTCGCAAGAACATGATTTTGGTGCTCCCGTTCTTTGGTGTGGCGGAAGTCTTTTCTCAGTTCCATGCACCTGGCAAATGGAATCCCATGCACCTGGCTAATTGAATCATACACCCAAATCCCTCATGTTAAAATTGCCATGGAATGCGAATTCTGCATCTGAAAAACCTCAAATTCACCAAAACACCTTGAAATGAATCAAAGTTTGACACTAAAGTGGAAAAATTCATTTCAAATGCAAATTTCGGTGCAATTCTCATTATTTATTGGGTGCCACTTGTAAAATTCCGACTTTTCCAAAAATAATTTTAATGAATAATTGCCTCCGTCGTTTTGCAAAATAAAATCCCTACTTTTACGGAATAATTTTCATGAATTCCCTTCCAAAATAAACTACCAGTGATTCAATCTCATGTGGGACTACTTTTACCTTCGAAAACAGAAAAAAATTGCACTTTTATCAACACAAAAAAAAATGAAATTCTGACCCTTAGAATTGAAATTGCCAAAAATACATTCGAAATTCCCTGGGTGCCATCTAAAATTGATATCTTTATTTACGGAATAAAAATTACTGAAACACCAACGCAGTTCTCTCTCTGGACAATTCACACAAAAGGGAGATCATGCTAAGTCTTTCACTTGACTTCGGGTACCTTATGTGAATGCAATCCATGAATTCGTATGCAATTACAACAGATATTGGATGATAAAAATGCAATTTTGTAAAGCAGCACCCTCAGTTGACATCACAGGGTGCTGGAGTGAAATTGCAGTTCGCTCACCTTCACCTTCACAGGTTTGATAAAATTCCAACCTCTGCTGAATGTTGTTGCAATCCAATATTGCTCTGTCTATGGCAATGTTGGTGATTGGCGATTGCCAGCAAGGACTCGATCTTGTTTTTTCATTTCTTTTCATCTTGTGAGACCAACGGCCGTATTCCCCATTGCAACTCACCCTCAAGTTCAACTCAATAACCAGTTCAATAAATAGATGTGTTGCGAAAATTTAATTTCTATGCGCAGCGTTAATTCCTTTTCCATTGTTGCGAAAAATGAATCCGTCTGTGGAATTGACTTTTGAGTTAATCTTTTGAGGGTGAGTTGCAATGGGGAATACGGCCGCAATTGTAATTCTACCGTGATAAGGAAAAAGCTTATTCAGCCACAGAAACAATAGTGACTCTCAAAACAAGAGTACCTACATTGGATCACGGGAGTCAGTATTGTTTCTGCGACTGTGTATAGGTGTCACTGTCATTGCTATTCGACAGTTCTTGTGAGAACTAGCAAATAGAAGTAGTGACACCTGTGTATTGTCACAGGAACAATACTGACTCCCATCATCCAATGCATGCACTCTTGTTTTGAGAGTCGCTATTGTTTCTGTGACTACACATTCATCGAGGCTTGGAGTCAACTTGAATTTTATTCCGTGAAAAAATTTGCATGCCATAAAGGGCATGGAATTTTGCATCGAACGAGCCATTTCCTGCAAAAAGTGGACGAAAACTTTACGAGAAAAATTTCCAATTAAAATTTTACGAGTTTTTCTCAAAACAATGCAAATAGCAGTGTGCCGATTTCCTTTTCATGTAATTCTCACGTAATTCTGGTGTGTAGAGAGGAATAGGAATAAAAAAAGATTTTCATCATCTAAAAAAGGGAGAGTTTTTCAGCAGAAAAATGGGCTGAAAGTAAAAAATTAAAATGACTAAACTGTGCTAATAGCTGTTAACACTTCAATTATTTTCTGGATTTCTTCAATTCTCTTCGAGGTCTGTAGGAATAAATATTGAATGCCAATTTCATATTTCAAAAAAATTGCGAACCTCGGGTGCAGTTCGCACATGTGAACAAGTGTATTGACTACTCCGGTGAAATTGGCTTTATGGGTTGAACAAGAAAAAGTGAATCGTAAGAAAGGCCCACAGATCACATAATACAACACATTTTAGTCACAAAAAGGTCCATTTTATTTGTTCACTCATCATAAGATTAAAAAAAAGAACAGAAAAAACTGACCAATACAATAAAGGGAAACAAGTCCGATCTGCAATGTGTCATGTAAACATGCCAGGAAACCCCGGAACAACATCGACGATGGCAAAATTGGGGTTTATCCATTTGTAGAAGATAAACATGATTGGAAGATGGATTTCGCAAACACAGTGGTAGCTTTTTCACGTGAAACAAAACAAAATTGATGTCAGACGAAACGGTGAAAATTGATTAGAGCAGCTGTAGAACTGTGGAGCACTTCTCACCAGTTTTAGCCTTCTCACATGACACCGATCTTGTTGGTTTTTTTTTTTCACCTGAAGATGCGTCCCATGAGTTGCGAAACCGTTGTGTTACATCTTCTTCGAATGGATAAGGCCCAATTCATCCATGATCAGTATTCTAAATCCCGTTCCTGGTAACCGAGCTTCAATTGAAACTCCGGAAACACTAAAACACATTCATGGGGCAAAATGTTTCAAACACATACACAGAACTGTCTTTGCGCAAGCATCAGCGTCATTCGTCATTTATGGTATCAGCGTAAGAATTTTCTGAAAAAAGAAACAGCTCCAAGCTTGGACGAACAGCTAAAAGACCAGCGTTTTTCAGTAAGAATACCAATTTTCACCCTTTTACGTAGCCGCTGAGAAAATGGGATTGAAAGTTTGCAAAATGTCAACAAACTGAAGTGGCAAAAGCACTTCAGAATTTTGTGGATTTTCAAAGTTAATGGAAATGTAGGTATGTCGTGCGAAAAGTGCAGAATTGCAATTTAAACAACGAATAAAGCTACAGTAACGGTAAATTGCATAATTGGAATCAACATAAAAATGACAATATTGGTATCAAAAAGTAAAAACCCATAAATTGACTTATTTTTTTAATTTTCCTAACCCCACCCCCCTCCCGCCTACACTCCCACTCTTCAACCCGTTTTCCAGATGGTGTCCACTGATCCGGGGGTCACTCCAAGAGTAAGTGGCATGTGAAAAAGAAACTGGTTGAAATAGGTCCGAATGAAATCATAACAATGATCACAAATGGTAAAATGCACAGAAATCGTTTTAATGGTGGACCCATTATGCAGAATAGACTAAAGCTCTCTCTGTGAGTCATAAAGCTGAGAAAAAAAACACATCAAGAGTAAATTTTGCACAAAACAGCATACAAGTGCCATACAAATGCAGAATGAGTAACTCCCGCTTTCACTCCCAAGACAAACTCCTCAGTCAAAAAACATGAATCAATTGGGGACGCAATCGCACAAAATGCAAACCGACATTCAAGAATTCATTTGAAAACATTGCAACATGACAATTATAAGGACAATCAGCAAATACAGAGCTGTTGCCTGAAAACAACAGAATTGATGATTCTTCTTTCATTCCAAAATTCCAGAAACACACTCAGGAAACATCATAATGGTTTTTGTTTTTGCCAGTGATGCAAAAACCAGGAAAATTGCCGACCGTAGCTCTGAAAAGCACAACAACCAGATGTTCCGTGCACACATTCTAGTCAGCATTCTCTCCATCTGATGGTGTGGCAGAACGCTTTCTGAAACAAACATTAACAAGATTAAAAGGTTCGCTTCCAGGGAAGCCATGGTTTTGTCTTTTGCAGTGTAATAACTTTCGAAATGATTTCCAGCACATGTAAAAACTGCAAAATCAGAAAGCTTGGCAAACTGATCAAGTGATCAAATTAAAAGTGCCATGTGTGGAAAATATGAGATAATTGCATGATGAGGGGAGTGATTCATGTCAAATTTGGTGCAATGAAAACGGTTAGCAATTTCCGATGATGACAGGGTTTCTATAAATATCTGTTGGGAGTTTTCAACCAAAAAATATGTCATCCGAACTGCAGTTTCTGTTCTGTCTTTGCACCCAATGTGACGGGGTTCTGATAGAGAAGCAGTGCATATGGAAATCCAAAATTCCTTATTGGTGATTGCTGATGCCATTGCCACAATTGGCTACCCTTTTGCCACATTTTGAAGTTACGTGATTATGAAAAGGATTTCATGATGCATGATAGGTGGCCAGGATTTAACGTGACACATGACATATAGGGGTGGCATTCAACAAGGAATTCAATTCTCAAGGCATTTCACGACTCAGTGAAATGCGCTGGCAATTGAATCTGAATAAGTTGTGCGAAATGATGATCACAGGAAGAGATAAGAACAGCGCAAGTTGCATTTTTCGTCGCAAATGGCTTTCTTCTTTAAAATTAGGCAACGGGTAGGTACCTATTTGTTCATTAAAGCCGCAAGTGTGGCTTTGCAAACAGGGTTTGCTTTGTTGTTATTCTGTTTGGTTTTTCCTTTATGTTATTGGATCGCAGTTATTTATTTTGTTAGGTTAGGTATAAGGTACCCAAATCATGAGGTTTTTTTTTACGTTTTCCAATATGAAACCCTAGCAATCAAAACTGCTATACGCTAACCTATAAAAAAAATAAATAACATCAACACAAATCCATTTTTACGTCTTGTAGATCCTTTGGAGATAAGGCTGACGTCAAAGGGGGACACGATGGCACGGCTAAAAGAACAGCGGTATTTTCTGAAATTGTTTCCGTGCAATTGCGCAATTTTGTCCCCCGTATAAAAGACTTAAGCTAGAATGTTTACACCCTTCCACGATTGCTTCATCAGCATTGTTAGCACTGACAGTTTCGGATTAGGCAGTTTTCAGTGTTTGGATAGGGGTTACCTTTGGAAAAAGAACAGGGTATCCTCATGAGCATCTCTGGTTGCAGTGATAAGTGACATGCGTGAACAGCCGTATACCTCATTTCCACTCACACCCATTAGCGCTTTGGCACAGCTGTCAATTTTGCAGATGGGTGAACGCTTCCCAGAAATGAAAAAGGAATAGCGTCGTAATTAGAAATTAAAGTTTCACAACACCAATCTACCATAGCCATCGAATTGGCTGCTGATTTTAAGCTGAGTGTGATTGCTGATGAAGAATCTGGCTAACGGTGAAGGTATACAATCAGCGGCAGAATTTCGGAAGCTTTGATTCAAGTCGAAAACCCAGTTGACGTTGCCATGGAAACCGTTTCATTTGTTTTGCGACAGACGGACGATGTGAAAAGACGCCAGTGCCAGTTCTTCAAATTGTGACCTTTCACCCCATAACTCAGAAACCACTTGACCTAATGAGTTGAAATTTTGCGTGAGAGACCTTACATATAAGCCCTAACAGACAGCTAAATTTGAGCAAAAACTGACCATAAATACGGAACTCGAAATTTTCACCCTTTAGGTAAAGTAGTAGTATTGAAGTGACGCTTCTATAGCAAAAAATTAAAAAGTGCAATCGTATAGAATAAAAGTTTCACATTTTTGAACCGATCGCAGAGAAAAATTAATCAGCTCTTCGTTTCCATAAATGATAGAAAAATTCCAAATTTGGGCTAAATCCGTTGAAAACGTTTTGAGTTATCGATTTGCAACGAAAATCGACGATTTAAAACAGGGCTTGTGTTTTCAGTTTCCGGGTAAAAATAACATACATTTTGTCTTAGCAGACGACGCATGCGCGTCTGCAAAAGACAAAACAAAAAACCGAAAGAGAAAATCATTTGATGGAAAACATTGTCTTGCCTTGTGGTTTTCTTAATCATTTGACAAACTGTAGCTAAGGAATTTTCTGAAGGCATTGTGTAACTTTCCAGTTATCTGAAGTGTTGAGTCTGTAGCTTTGTAGTTTTCTGAAGTGTTTTGACAGTCTGCAGATTTGCAGTTTTCCAAAGTGTTTAATCTGTAGCTTTGTAGTTTTCTGAAGTGTTTTGATAGTCTGTAGCTTTGCAGTTTTCCAAAGTGTTTAAGTCTGTAGCTTTGTAGTTTTCTGAAGTGTTTTGAATTTTTGATAGTCTGTAGCTTTGCAGTTTTCCAAAGTGTTTAAGTCTGTAGCTTTGTAGTTTTCTGAAGTGTTTTGATAGTCTGTAGCTTTGCAGTTTTCCAAGGTGTTTAAATCTGAAGCTTTGTAGTTTTCTGAAGTGTTTTGACAGTCTGTAGCAATGCAGTTTTCAAAAGTGTTTAAGTCAGTAGCTTTGTGGTTTTCTGAAGTGTTTTGACAGTCTGTAGCTTTGTAATTTTCTGAAGTCAGTGCGCAGCTTTCCAGTTTTCCGAAGTGTTTTGACAGTCTGTTGCTTTGTATTTTTCTGAAGGCAGTGTGTGGCTTCCCAGTTTCCTGAAGTGTTTTGACAGACTGTGACCTTCCAGTTTTCTGAAGTATTTATCAAATTTGTCAAAATCCCAGTCGGACAGCCTATTATCTGCAGTGACTGGTGAATGCTACACTCATGTTTGAGAAATCAATTTCGTCAGCAGAATGTGCTAAGAACAGCTTTATTGCAGTGCAAGCTTTTTTACATTGCGTTTACTCTAAAATACTGTGAAAAAACACATTCATAAAGCCCGGGGAAGGAAGAATTAGTAAAGTTCTGCCCACAAATTCTGTGTCCTCAAAATAGATCAATGAAATGCAAGAAACATCTCTCCAAAATGACATATTTTGTGAATACTTTTTTTAAAAAAACTGGTGCCAGAACTCATTGGTATCACACAAAAACTGATATCACATAAGTTAAAAAAAATGATACCACCACTACCATCATAATATCAGTTTCATCGCTCCCAAAAGAGCAAAAGCCAGTTAAAATTAAACTTTCTTTATTTTACCTGTTCTTTTCGTCACCTGACCTTGATCGAGATCTTGACTTAGACCTGCAAATTGAAGTGTAAACATAAAGAATGCAAAGACAACAATAAAAGAAGACCCTGGAAAATCTCGAAGCAAAATTACACACTCAATAGTTAGGTATCTTTCATATCACCTGCTGAATTCCGAATCCATCACAGATTTCACGATCAAAGCCTCTCATCAACAACATTGAGAACATAAATTATTTAAAAATGACTAACTCGGTGTTATTCAGAACTCCGTATCAATTCAAGGAGTGACATTTCAGGAGTATCGCATCCTCGATGAATGACTGAACTCAAGAAGGCGTTGCTGACTTCTGCTGAGTTCGGAGTTGTATTCTTGAGTTCAGTCATTCCATCAACGAGGGTGCGATACCCATGCCTCAAATTGATTCGGCGATCTGAATAGCATCAAGTTAGTAATTCGTTTTTCTGCGGAATACGCAATTTCAAAGTTTCCAGGCCTTACAATATTGAGAACCTCAAGAATAAAAACATTTGTAGTCCATTCATTGGACATAAATAACTTTTTTTTCTGCGGCCAAAAAAGTTTTTTTTTTGCTTTTTCCTGTACCACAAAATAACCATCTTGAAGGCCACCGGAAGTTAAAAGTTCACTGGAAGTTGCAGTGCCGACTCAGCCGGACAAAAATGACAACAAATTGGAACGAAATCTAATGCCTGTGAACTTTTGTCATTGAAAGTTAGCACCCTTGTCCCTTTACCACTTTTTAGGGATGTGCGGCACCACTTTGTCGGCACTCGGCACCACCGGCACTAAGGGGTGCCGAGTGCCGGTGCCGATTCCTTAGCGCTTGCTAAGTTTTTGGTGCCGCGGCACCCCTTTTCGGCACTCGGCACCGCCCACAGTTAATGCCAAAATGCATTGCATTTCAATGCCTGAGCCTCATCTGGTAAAGAGGCGCAAGACATCGCAATGCAAAAAAACCAGAAGAGAGCGCACATCAAGGAACAAACCGCAGCTCATGAGCAAACGTTGAGGTGATAGAAGGCCCACAAAGTTCGCCGCGGGCTCTGATTCCGAGGGCTTGTTCCTGATGAGGGCAGTCATCCCAGCTGATCTGTATGGACACAAGATCATCAGCCTACGTAAACGCATTGCAGAGATCATAAAAATTGAAAACCTTGCTCAAAAGCCCATGCATTGCGTTCGTTTACTAACCATTGACATTTGCAACCCCATTCTTTAAAGTCAAACGCGTAGGACTACTTAGTACCAGCCCAAGTAAACAATAGGTGGGGTGAGGACAAGTGCAAACACAAGAAGACCAAAAATAGAATTACCAATCGTTTCAGAAAATACCTACTGAAACTCACTTTTACTCACAAGCATGTGGCGCCATCTATAGGATTAATTCTAAGTTCGAATCAAAAGTGGCAAAAAACATGAATATTGCTCCATTTTTTGCTGAGTATTGCCATCTGAGTTCAGAAAGTGCCGAGTGCCGAATTTTGGTGCCGAATGAAAGGCACTTTCTCAGAGCCGACGTGGTGCCGGTGCCGACCAAAATTCTCGGTGCCGCACATCCCTACCACTTTTGTTTTGTTTCAGAGGAAATGAGAGTGAATCAGAGTGAAATATTATTACCTGCACAGTACTTTCAACCAGAATACAAAACACAGCCTCAGAATACAAACTCAAAGGGAACCTTGAAATGCAATGCAAAAAGAAAAACCACAATTAAACTTCATCTACGATCTCAAAATCTGTTAGAATGGATTATCCATGAGAAAACCAGAAATGTTCCTGGATAACCAGAACTGTTGCGCCATTTACGGGATGCAAAAAAAAACAAAACACATTTTTGGTAAAATTCCCATCAGTCCCATCACCACCCACTCAGCGTCAACTGAAGTTAATTCTGCAGACACATTCTTTCTCCGCAACAACGGAAAAGGAGTAGCGATGTGAAAGGAATAAAATCAGAGTCGTCACACAATTCTGATTTTGAATTTCTATGTTTTTTTTAGTTTTTCCAGGTGAAAATCAGCAGATTTCTCAGATGAAAAATGGCCAAATAGCCATTTACGGTGTCAAAAATAGATGGGAATTGTTTTACGTAGCCAAATAGCTAATAAATACCTGAGCCTATTTTCACAATAACCAGATTCTTGTTGGAGAAAACCCATTGTCCATGATGACTGAGAAGATTTTCAAACTCTGGAGCCAATAGTTATCCTCGTAGCCAACATTTCTGCATTTCCATGCAGGCATTTTTTTAGGTTTTCTGATCTGAAAAGTACCTGGAAAGCCTGGAAGTTGCCGGGTTTCCAGGTGAAAATTTAATTTCCCCGTAATTTACAGGTTTTCCAGGATTTCATGCTGGGTGGCAAATCTGGAAATCTTCTCAATGCAAAGCAAATCTCTGATCCACGAATAACTTAAGGCTGGGTGTGAATGAGTGAATGAGAATGAGGAATTAGGCCGTTTTTTCGTCCTTGGAAATGTCAGAAGAATTATTCGGAGTTCCATCAACCAAAAAAGTTGAATTTTTTGAACTGAGCATGTGGTCCCGTTACACCTACAGTACCTACATTCTATCTGCCACTCACTTGCTGCCAGCTCTTGATCCTGATTTGGACCTTGAATGAGACAATGGTGATCTGCTCCTTGACAATCTGGAAATGTTACAAAAAAAATGTGTATTTTTTAATGGACCCAACGTTTTTGGTGTCCCTGAAATAAGAAGGTTCAGAAATGAAAACAGATGTCCTTGGATGCATGCAATTCAAGTAATGAAATCTTTACTGGGAAAGATAATTTGCCTTGCGATCGATTTCACCGTTTCAAATTCCAAATTACAGGTAACCCCGTAAAATGATCAGACAGGCTATCATCATGATGCTTGAGTCGATATCCAATGCAGAATGTCAATGCACCCAGAACACTGGCATATTTTCCACAGCTAGGAAAAAAGCTATTGCTACACACCACAGTGAACAGAAAACAGTGTACAGGTATTAACGATAAAATTGAGCCCTATACGGAAGGAATGGGCTCCCGTTCAAGCAATGTGTTGTTGCCTAGCAACCCCAGAAGTTTTCAGACGGTGTGAGTTGTTTTGATTCAAAATTACGGGGGTTGCTAGGCAACAACGCATTGCTTGAATGGGAGTGCATACCTTCCGTATAGGGCTCAATTTTATCGTTAATACCTGTACGTAGGCCATCCCAAAAGATTTAAGTATTACAGCATACCATGAGAACGCGTTAACCGAAGTGCATGATTTTTGGATGCTATAATAGTACCATCCCTTGGGATACATACTGCCAATTTATATGAAGTTGTTCAAGTAGACTTTTGTAGACAGAGTGCTCTATTTTGTGCAGTTATGTCATCAGCCGTGGCCAGAAGTTGTTGAAATTTCGTCAAAAAAGTGATTTGGGCAGTGATCAAATTTTTCACACTGCCGAACCATTCTCTGGCCGAAATTCACCGAACTTTGCAGGAGACTTTAGGCCATTGTTGAAACCATGCAAAGCAGTCAGAAAGCAGAAGGTCACACATCACTTTCTTCGACTGACAGTGAATTTTGGTGGATCACCCTGTTCCATTGGCCATTGGGCACCACTGTGAATGGCGAATCCTTCAAGATGCTCCTACAAGAGAAACTCCGACCTGCTATCAGGAAGAAGAGACCAGGGTTCCTCGATGAGGGAGTCATCCTTCTGCACGAGAATGCACCGGTTCGCAAGACGAAAGCGATCGTTCAGCTTCTGGACCTGTGGGAGTGGGACACCTTGTTGAATTCTTCCAATTCTCATAATTTGTCATCGCTAGTCTTCTTCCTGTTCGCCAAGATGAAAGAGCCTATGAGGGGATGCCGATTCAAGTCAGAATATGGAATCAATGATGCTGTGACAGCATCCCAAAAGGCCCTGGCCAAGGCTGGTGACAGTGATGTTGCCGTACCACTGCCCCACCGCTGGCAGGCATGTCTCGACCACAGCAGCAACTACTTTCAGAAGTGAATGGGTGGGCCTTTCATGACCAAGCGAGTTCATTTCATTTTATTTGCATTTCTGGAAAATGAGGAGGAATACTTGAAACTTTTGGGATGGCCCTCGTAATCCACACTCTTCAGTGGGGCCTTGTGTTTAAATTGAAATTCCGTAGTTTTTTTCTTCAGCCAATGAAGTTCATTTTCGTGAGCATCTTTGGAGGCATCACAAAAGTGGGCATAAAAAATTTTAGGCCTTTAGCTCACCTGGTTGAAGTTTTGTTTAAAATTCGCCAACCAGGACTTTTGATCGGTGCCCCGTAAAAGTAGCAGGTAATTTTTGAAGTGTAAACATGCAGAAATGCTTTGAACCTAGTTCATGAAAATATGAGTGACAAGAGCCAGAATTCTGATGTTTTACTCCCGAGTATGTACCTATTTTGGCAGCTTTATTTACGCTCGCGATGGTCAAGCCAAGCACCAATGCCAAATTTCATTGTCCTTCAAAAATCCCTAAGAAACGTCAATCAAATGTTCAAAATTTTGCAGAAAAAGAAAAGCGATTAAAGTTAAGAATAATTGAGTCAATTTTTGGGCATTGAGCGCTTTATGAATAGCCCAGCAAACTGGCATTTTTGGACAAAACTGAGGGTTTTTGTCAAAATCTGAAATTCTCGTGTTCCACGTTTTCACATCCAAAATAGCCTTTCGACAAAAAAATAAGACGAAAATTTTGGAAACAATCCATGAAATTTATATTGTGTTGAAAGGGAGGCATGTCCCCCCTTAACTCCTCTGCTAGGTACGGCCGAAAGATACTTTCACCATCAGGAAAGAGTGATGAAATAAACAAGTGATTCCCGAGCAAGGACTACAGCATTTGGGAGTGTCAAACTCAAAAATCTATTCGTACCTAGACAATAAAGCGACATAATTGGGCAAGTCCCTGTCGGTGGGGAATTTGGGAAATTGACGACGAATATTCCCAAGAGACCGACTCCTGTTACCACTGAACCAAATTTCAGGTCACCAGCATAAAGTTGAATGGCAAATGTCGACTGAACCAATAAAAGTTACGTTTGATCTTTTGGGGCCACATGATGCTCTGCACCCAACCAGGTTTGGTCATACAAACAAAACAAAAAAGTCTATCGGACCTTCTGGAGCGAGATCTTGACCGTGATCCAGATCGAGATCTGTAACGAGACCCACCATCACCACCTGAACGTCGCTGGGGAATGACTGCTTCCGACAGTTTGATCTTACGTCCGTTTATCTCCTGTCCGTCGAGAGTGTCCAAAGCGTGCAGCATCTCCTTGCGGGTCGCAAATTCAACAACACTGGAAATGGGGAAGAAGAGTTTCTGCCAGTTAATGCAACGGCACCATAAATGGGACACATAGTAACACCGTAGCAAATCGGCCATCAACCTTCCATAAATATTGTAAATGGTGATGTTTAACCCCTGCAGACGTGGGGCTTTTTCAAGCATGAGTTCAAAACAGATTCGATGTCACCCCCAGAACTCGAGTAAAAGAAAAGCAGAAAAGTAGGCAGTCAACAAAATCACATATTCATGATTGCTACTGTTTAGAAAAATTGGAATTCCCTGAGTTTTCCAGGTTTTCCAGGAGGATTCTCAGTTTTTTCCAGGGTTGATTATGGATTCAAGATCAAGAATGGGTTGTTTAAGAAATATAAGACATGGTGGAAAGAGAATTGGTCGAATGGGTCAAGACAAAAATGGATGATGAGGACAAAAATGGCAAGACAAGAATGTTCCTCAGGTGTCACAATTGGAAATTCAAAAAAAAAAATGTTAACTAAAAAATGGAAATTTTTGGAAATTTTCAATTTTCCAGGGTTTTTTCCAAAAATCCCTGAGATTTCCAGGTTTTCCAGGTCACAAAAAAATTCCATGAGTATTCCAGGTTCTCCAGGTTGGTAGCAAGCATGAATATTATTTGGAGTTTGACAGTCTAAGATGAGATTTTACAAAAATCTTAAAAAACAAAGCGGCTACAGATTTCCGAATGTCCAACCACTTAATGGAAAACAAACAACTGACATGAACCACCAACATGCCACTATTTTTCTTGCCATCTTTCGGTTAATGGTGCACGTGCGGTATTTGTGGATTTGGCAGAGGAAGATGCCCATTTCAAGCCAATTTCAAAACATGACAAATCCCTTACCCTTCATTTTTCTTCTGATTGTGGGCATTGGCGTAAGTAACTTCACCAGCCTTTCGCATGAAATCCTTCAAATCCTTGAATCAAGAAAAAAGAGCAGAAAATGATTGCAATAAAATGAATCTTGTCAAATGTGCATTAGCTGTGGGCTGGAAATTGACACCAAGAAACTAAAAAATTTCACATATCACCATAAAGCTCCCAATACAGCATGCATGGCCACTGACTTTTGAAGCAAACGAAAAAAAACATTTCGTAAATTTCAGCTTTTCACTCCAGAATGTCGTAAACATGCTCAAGATGCTTTATGCACTTTGATTCCAAAATTCGTAAAAAGTTACGAGAGACACGAAACAGATGTTCATGCACAAATCTGTTTCATTTTTTCAATTTGCTTTTTTAATTTACAATAATGCAAAAATGCATGAAATTTCTACAATCCATGGACTTTTCACCACCCTTCCGACCCATTTTATTTTCTGGTTCTGCCAAGTGATTTTTTGCTGTCTGCACATTCTCAGCAATTTGACATAATAGCAGGCTAAGGTTATGGGAACTTGTGCAAAAATAGAAGAAATCAGTTCGAAAAACCAGAAAATAAATAAAATATAGTTGTAAAATTCTTCCTTTTGACATCTGCCTCAATAATCAGACAAGATGGATGATGGAACCTCCCACTATTTTCCAAGAGGTTGTATCTGTTTTACCGGGAAGAAAAAAAAATGAACTCCGACTTGGCTAAAATAAATACTTGGATAAAAAACAAAACAAAACACGCTACGACATCGTTTTAATAGATCACCGAGATCATTTTGCATTCGTTTCAATGCAAGCAACGTGTTTCAAAATCCCAGTTAACAATGAAATCTATTTAACCATTTTAAAGTCCAATTAAAAGTAGCTGCTTTGCCACCAAGTCCAGGGTGCCACATGTGGCACTCTCTGCTTTCCACTTCATGAAGACCAGACACAAGTGTGTGACCTGAATTCAAAGTCCAGAGCGCCGCATAGGGTGTTCTGCTCCTACTAAATCAGTGCATCTGCTGCATGTCTGGTCTTTGTGTCTGGAATAGCAGATGGGCCAATGATAGCTCTCTGGTCTTGGTGCCACTGCATAAACAATGCATCTGGTTTGTTCAGTGCATCCATAATGAGCGCCAACGCATGATGCTCTTAACCGGAAGAGGTTATTTTTTTACATAATATGTCAGGAAATAATTAATTCAAGGAATCATAAATAATTTTTGATTGACAAGTGAGATTCCGAAAGGAATTCCAAATTTCAAACTCAACTTTAAAAAAAGCTGAGTTGATAGAACTGCAAAAGAGAGACCAGCTTGGAATTCTCCCAGGTAACATCAGTGAATTCCTGCTTCGACAAAAGTTGTCTAATCATACACATTTTTCTCTTGCTTTAGCCAGGCAAGAGATGGAATGTACCTGGTTCTAATCACCAAAACCACAAGAACTAATTACAAGCTGAAAGAAAAGAGAATTACCTTGCAAATTTTCACAATTAAAACCGGGATGTTTTTTGGAAGGAAATAGGTTGGATTGATTGTCCAGATATCCGACCAGGTCCACATGAATTTGAGCCTCAAGAACCGACCGAGATCAAGGCCGTCAACATACCCTCGGTGAGACTTTTCGTGACTTTGAAGCGATGCCAGTGTTAATTTTAATGGCTGGAGATTCATGGTCAGGAAGGTACGTAAGCAGGTAAAGGTGCAAAAAGACAAATGCAGAAAGGTCAACATTCAGATGACCAAAAAGAAAAGAAAGAAAAATAGGGCACCAAAAGAATTGAAAATCAAGCACCACAAAACGAACGGTCTTTTTGACCCCAAACAGCAAAAATGAGTAAACGAGGGCGGTCGTTAAAACCCCTAGAAAAGAGAGGGAACGACAAGAAAAAAAAATGAGAAAAAAAAACTAAATCAAAAAACGAATCATGTGGGAAAACTCCGGGTAACATCGGAAAAGGAAGGAGCTCAATGAAAAAAATAACCCAAGGGTGCCCAAAGTGTAAGAAAAGTGAAACCCCTGTGGTGTGCAAGGAAAGAAAAGTAGGACTCAGGGGTTAAAAAGTAAAAAACCTGGGCAAAAAAGCAAAACCAGGGGTTAAAAAATGTCAAAAAGAAAACTCGATAATCAAATCACAACAAGGAAAATCGAGGCGAGAGTTCGAAAGGGAAGAAAAGTAAACCCCAAGTCTTAAAAATGACAATGTTTATCACGATGAAATTAAGCCTTATCTGTTCGCAGAAAAAGATAGAACACCACCACAATTGTAGAGCGAGCGCAATGAACAGGAAGATCACACCAAAGAGAAATACGTAGTTGAAAAGTTGTGGCCATTTTATCTGTTCGTAAAAGAAAATGATTGACACCCCTTCAGAGCACCACTGAACACAACAAACAAACCCAAGCCCCACCCCTCCTCTTTCCTCCCATCCCCGTAACCGCATGCATTTACCACGACTTTGACCTGAAAGACGCGGCTGGCTTCCTTGACCCATCATAACCCAGCATCAACATCCCATAGCCCCATGTACATTACCCAACAACCCCCACCTCCGCCCTCCGCATTCAAATCTCAGCAGGAGCAACTCGATGATCATCAACCAGTTTCGGTGTTCCGTCAACCGGAGAAGCGTCACTTGATAAAGCAGTGCGTACAGCGCTGCAAAACGTAGTGACATCGTTTTCGTTTACGAACAGATAAAATGGCCGCAACTTGTTAAGTACGTGAATCTCTTTGGTGAGAACACCACCGGTTTCGCTATCATGCGAACCGGTAGTTTTCAGTCTTCTACGAACGGATAATTTCAGTCTTCTCCGAATGGATAAGGCTCGATGTCAACATGTCAAATGTTGTGAAAACTGCTCATTGTGCCTGTGTTTCAATTGGAAAGAAACAGGCGGTAAAAAAACAGCAAAAATGGAAAACCCTGGGATTAAAACCAAAAGAAAACTGGATAATCAAGAGGACAAGAAAAGATCAGGAGGTAAGGAGTTCGAATCCATCTGTGTGACTTTTTGTCCTCCCAAGAGAGGAACGCAGAGCCATGACCATTTGACGACTCTCCCAGCTGTGATCGTTTCTTGGCCATTTGTCGATGACAAGGCGTCCAGAATTGAAATGGACAAGGAGCGAGTGATGTCGAGCCTTAACCGACAAGTGACCTATGACCTGCATCCGGAAGTATCATTCATCACGCCTGATGGCCAGCGCACATGGACATGCGACACGACATGACACTCCAAATTCGTGTGAATTTTTCAATGACAGACTGGAATATTTTGACCCTTCTCCAAACGGATTGACTGGCATTATTTTGACCCTTCTCCAAACGGATGGATGGACTGGCATTATTTTGACCCTTCTCCAAACCGAATGAACGAATGAATATCAGGATTCAGGATTACCGAACGTGATTTTGACAACCAACGGGGATTGGTTTCTTAGAAAGAAAAGGGTGGATAATACGGTATTAGTATCATTGAAGTGAATGTTACTAAGTCATTTCAGGTAACTTAACAAATTGCATTTTAGTACCAACCTATTTCGAACTACCTACACTTTCTATGCAACCCACCTGACCTTTGCAATAAAAACGTATTCATAAAAGTCAAAACCCCCTAGCAGTCTCTTTGCCAATATCTAGAAAACGATATGGAATATAGAGATCATGGCAATCTATCTAGTCATTGATGATCCGGGTTGAAAAACCAAAAGACATAGAGGAGATATATGATATGGGTTGAAAAAAACCAAAAGTCGCAGGTGAGAGATGGTCTTGGTTGAAAAACCAAAAGATAGAGGAGAGGAGATAATGTGGGTTGGAAAACCTAAAGACAGAGATGATGTGATTTGGGTTGAAAAACCAAAAGATGCGGAGGAGAGATGATCTGGGTTAAAAAACAAAAAGGCACGAAGGAGATAGATGATCTGGGTTGAAAACCAAAACGACACAGAGGTGTGGAGATGATCTGGGTTGAAAAACCAAAAGATTCAGAGGAGATAATGTGGGTTGAAAAACTATATGACAAAGGAGATGATCTGGGTTGAAAACCCCAAATGTGTAAAGGTGACTATAAAACTAGTCTTTCTGGAAAGGGTTTCTGGGGCTGGTGATGATTAGGTTTGTCATATTACAGTGGGGTAGATTGATGGAGGAGTGAGTTAGGTCAAGTCAAATTAAATCAAAATCAAAGGCCAATAATTAGACAGATCACCAATGACCAGAAATACCAAGAACCCACCTACAAGTTGAAAAATGGATGGAAGAGATAGGCTGTGTAATTTCGTTTTTCCAACCACTTACGCCACTGTGTTGCAAGTTTTAAACTAAACTGTAGAGTACCAACCTACCAATCACTTGGTTACACTAAAAACTAACTGCCTTAATTCCCCATTGTCCACTCACACTCAGCTTCAGCTCATGCAAATTTCATGGATGGATTCGTGTTACATTGTGAAAATTCCATTTCTACGCACAACAGTACTACTTTTCCATTGTTGGGGAGTTTGAAAAACGTTTTCATACATGTGTTGAATTAGCCATTGAGTTTAAGCTGAATGTAAGTGGCCATGGGGTATTCGGTCATATATTTCAAACAGACCATAAAAGGAGGCACAAATGCACCAACAAGAGACTCAGAAAAGCTGAAGAGACTGTAAGAAACTAAAAGAAAAACAATGAATTAACATGAAACAAATTCACAATACCTGCCAGCTCATCCGAGTTGTCAGATTTTCGACAATAATTCTGTGCTCTGTCCTGAGTGGTGCAGTGCCACCAAATCTTCCACCAGAACCCCTAGATAATGCAAAACGGAAGTAAGCATAATGGGCTTGAGAACGGCAGCAGAAATAAAATTTCGGGTATTCAAATGACCATTTAATTTCTATGACAAAGCTGTATCCAGGTCCAAAGAGATGTTCCAAGGCAGCGGCTTTCTGTTAAATCATGTCAAGCATTTTGCCTTGCCAGTCTTATTTCACATTATCCAATAATTACCACATTTTTCCAGACTTGTGTTTTGCATTTTTCCTGCAGTGTAAAATGTTCACCATAAAAGCATCGGAAGTTTCAGCCAAATTCCGTATTTTTAACAAACTCAGTTAGGTTTGTCACATCAAAACAAGTCCGAATCATTCTGCGATCCAATCAATGTCCAGAAAAAAAATGTTTGGATATCTGGTTGAGCTACTTGGAAAAAAGAGGATCAAAATGCACAAGACTCAGAAGATAGCTGTTTCTGTGAAGTGTCTGAATGCAGCAACCACTGGCTCTGAAATTAACATGAGAAAAAAATTGCCATTTACCTACCTTTTTGCCTTTTTTGCCAAAAACCTGCAACACCAATCAATGCACGGGCACCATAAATGGGAACATGTTTCACGTCAATGTGGCAAATAGGCAGCTAACTGTTCGTAAATACTGAATACGACATGGTAACATTTCATCTCAGAGCAGGAGTGACCAGTGTTTCGAACATGTGCTTGATAAATCCCGACACCCGCAGGGCCGAAACACCGCCAATATCAACGTTTACGAATGATTGACCGCCGCTTTTTCTTTTCTGTTAACCAAGGTACAACACCCACACCAACCAACAATGTGATCAGTGCCGGATCACTTGTTGGTTGACCGACTGGACCTGGGTCCAGGGGCCCCCGGCCTCAGAGGGCCCCACAGTCGGCGGGCGGCCTTTTTTAGATCCCCACCCGGTGGGCGTTTTTTTACTCCCAGTATTTTCTCGAAATCACTAGTTTTTTTGCCCCCAGTTTTTCTCCTCGAAAGTGTCAAGAGTTCGGTTGGCTCCTGAGGAGTGAGGGCCCCTCCGGGGCGGCCTGATTTCTCCTTTTTTGCTCTTTTACTGTTTGCTTAAAACAGTAGGTAGCAACTAACACTTGGCCAAAGCTGAAAAAAGGGGAACTGTGTCGGAATAGAAGTTGAAAAGCACGGCAACATTGCAAGGATAGACTGGAAGCATTCAAAGTCTCGCAAAGACTTGGAAGCATTCAGTTACTTTTTTGTTCCGATTTTACTCCACAAACATCAGTTCAATAGGGCCCCCAGCACGGCCTCTGGAGTCTTCACCGGGCCCGGTTGCCTTTTTCTCTCTCTCAGTTTCGCGTACAAAATCCTTTTTTCTCGATTTTCCTCCAACATTGTGGAGTTCAGTAGAGCGGCCCCAGCCTCTGAGGGCCCAAACCCTCCGGCGACCTGGACGGCCTTTTGTTTTTGTGCTGTCAGATTGCCTGCAAAATCCTTTTATTTTCTTTTCAATTTTCCACCAATTTCAGTAGGGTAGTTTGGGGTCCCTTGCCCTAACCACCCAGGTGGCCCACTTTATTTTTGCTCTCAGTTTACCCATAACCCACAGGGTGCCCACAGGGTCGGGAGGGAGAGGGACAGGAGGAGGGGATGGGCCCCACCACCCACAGGGAAAATGACACGAAACCCGAAACGGAACATTGAGGATCACCAGGACCTGTAAGATGAGTTTTTACATTTCATTGGATATAAGCCTATTTCGAAGGCCTGCATGAGTGTTTTCGAAACCTGCCGAAATCGCAGGATGCACCGACGTCATTTTATTAAGCAGACGCTATAAAAGCACATCTGATCAAAAGCAATCTCAAGAATTTCCGCAGCGGCATCTGTGGTCTCTAGTGGATAAGGCACTGGAATGCTAATCGGATGGGCGGTGGATCGAAACCAAACAGGAGACCAATTTTTTGGACTTTTGCGGTTGGAGGATACCAGGCGGCAGGCATGCACCAGGCGGTAGGCGGATATCAGGAGGTGGGGAAGAAGGTTAGGTCAGGTCGAGTTAGCTTTAACATTTTTCGTCAGTAGTAGGTATAAAAAAAGAGGTTTTTGGTCCCGTGACGTCAGTGCAATCTGCGATTACGGCAGGTTTGGAAAATACGCATCCTGCGTCGCGCTGAGATGATGTCTTCAGAAAAACTGTAAAATTTTTGATAACTGAAAATTTAGCTACCTACTGCATCTCCAAATAATGTTGAAGAAGCATATCGTTTGCAGGAACACATTAATGTTTGATTAATTAGTGCTTCTCCATAAGAGATCATTTTCAACGTTCTTTTTTTTAAATCGCCTCAGATCAACTCGAACAAGATTGACAGTCTCATCTGCCCATCATGTGCATCGAATGTGTTGTTTTGAGGAGAACCAATTTTGACGATCATATCTGATTTTGTTGCCAATTTGAAAAACACGAAAATTCAGTCAGCCCTGAATTAGTTTTGAATTTGTGTTCCTCGGGGGAATCGGGCTCAGTGGTGAGGGGCCCCCGAAAAATACTGGGTCCGGGGCCCCACATTCCCTTAATCCGGCGCTGAATGTGATGCTCATAAATTCCAAACACAGGGAAATGTGGTCCAGGCAGACCCAGGAAAGTAATTCACCTCACAAAACCACAACTTTTCTTGGGAAAAAGACTCAGAAACAAACCGCTCAAAGTCACTGTCCGCCATCACGTGACTTACCTTCTGTCAAAATCGCCACGATCTCCCCAGCCTCCACCACCACCTCGAGAGTAACGTGGAGAGAAACCGCCACCACTTCTTCCACCTCCGTTCCTGTAATCACCACCTCCTCCACCGCTTCCACCCAAAGACTTAGGCAGACCTTTCGCTTTTTCAACGGTGACCCTGCAAAAAAAGACATATCAGCTTGAAGAAATTAGACTTCAGAAATATCCACGGGGCCCTTTTTAGACCTTTATTGGTCCACACCTATACCCAGCAATGCCATCAGTACACACGGACACTCAAATAAGAATTTTGTTTCAGATGCGATCGCTCATACGCTTTCAAGTTCAGTTGACAGACCAAATGAAAACATCGAGAACCAAATTCGCAAACCATTCCAAATATGTTTTCGCTGTCCTCAACGTAAAAAAATCTACCTTCTTAATTTTCGTCTTTGATTAATGTCATTTAATTGAAGTTGTTGACTTTCTACTTTTGGTAATTGATGTTGATAAAAATTTCTTTTGAAATGCTTTTAAAATTTTATTGATCAACCAATCAAGCGTGGAGTCAAGGGTTGGCAGCCCATTTGAGTCGAGGGACCATCCAACACACGAATATAACATCAAGCCCGAAAGAGCGGCAACTGGACAAAAATGAAAATAAGCCTATCTGGCTGCAGAAAAATTAAAATCAATCCCCAAATCGGCTACCCAAAAATTAAAAGTGAAAGAGTGGTGAGCCACAAACGAAAGCAAGTCTAATGCCGACTCCAGAATGAAAGCGTGTCTATTGAGTGGGATCCAAAAAATTGAAATAAAAAATCTAAAGAGTGCCGACTCAAAATTGAAACCAAGTCTGCAAGAGTGGTGGCCTAAAAATGAAAAAAACATGCTGCTAATTCAATGAAAACAAGTCTGGTGGGTGGTAGCCCAAAAGAAAAAAAAATGTCTAAAGAGCATGTTATCATAAATGCAATTGGGTGACTGATGGGTGAAATGACTGTAGGGTGAAATTAAAAAATTCACAACAGGGGGGGCCCACCCCGGGAAGATGAAAATTCCCAAAATTTCTCACATTTTCAAATGCACTTCACCCTGATACTGTGATGTTTTCTGAGCATTTTGGTCCAAAAATGAGCAAAATCCGTTGAGAAATGGCTTCTCAAGAGCAAATTTCAGCATGTGATGCAAACGCGTCTGCAGCTTTTTCAGCATGTCTCCAAAAAATAGGCTGTTCGAAAACCTCGTTTTTCTCGCATTTTGATTTCCGGTTGTAAAAAAACTTGCGAACAGCATATTTCAGTCATTTTGAGGGCTAGAGAGGCGAAATTTGGTATACTTTGGTAAAAAAAAAAAAAAAAAGCATGCTGAAGGGACTGACAGAGCCGGATTTCTCAGTTTTTTCACCCAAAACCATCAAATAGCATCTCATTGCATAATGGTTTGTTTTTTTACTGCGAGTCAATTTTTACAGAAAAAACATGACCTTGGAGTGAAAATTTTAAAATTTGGGCTCTGTCAGTCCCTTTTTCAGCATTTTTTGGTCCAGAAACATATATCACTGTTTCAAAATTGGTTCTGGCCTTTCAGTTAGACCATCGCTAAGAAAGCGCTAACTTTTTATCTTATTTGTTGAATATCTCGGGAACCAGGTGAGGTACAGCATTGAAATTTTGCACAGGCATTCCTCTCACGGGGCTAATTATGCCCTCCAAATTTCAGCAAAATCGGTCAACAAACACCGAAGTTGGTCCGCTAGGGTGGGCCCCCCCTTAACAAACACACTAAAAAAGACAAACCTGTCACCCAGAATGGTTTTCCCGTTCAGTTCATACACGGCATCATCAGCATCACGTTCGTCCTGAAAATCCTGTAAGGTCAAGGGTCAAGATAAAAAAAACATAATCTCTTCAGAAATGCATCTAACAATAGATTCTGAAAACTCTCACTTCTTTCACAAACAAAATAAAAGTCCATTAAAAAATTTTTATTTCTAAAATTGTTGCGAATGGTGAGCCACAAAAAAACTGGAAAAGGTCAGCAGTTGAAATACGGTCCTGGGTGCCAAAATTAACAGAAAACTTGACATACGTGTGTTTGACGAGACACAATTACTTCCACCATAAACAATTCAGTCAGCAGATAAATTTACTGTAAGTTTTTGTGACACATTTCAACATCATTCATCAAGAAAAAAAACAGTTCAGAAAGTGTGACCTGCTCTCGGAAAACCGGGTTTTGGAAAAAGCATCAAGTTCCAGGAGATTTGAAAATAACATCAAAGGGATGAAAATATCACTTTTCCGGCCATATTCCTCAATGCAACTGACCGTTAGGTTCAACACACAAATTTATCCATTGAATTGGCTAAGGAGTTGAATCTGAGGTTGATTTGCAATGGGGAATACAGCCGTTAATGTTGCAGCACAGCCTGACATCTTTTGACCTTCACTTCAAATCCACTTTGCCCAAAGCATGAAACGTTGAAAATTGAAAATCAACGTTTGAGGCGCATGCTTTTGAAAATATGGGAAAAGTCGCAACCCTACTTATGGGAAAAAAGAAAAGGCTATCATGTTATCATATCGAGTGATGCTTGATTGCTTTCCTCTGTGTTCCCAGAGTGGTCACATTTTCTTTCTCAAAACAAAGTGATCTCTTACCACAAACGCATATCCAGTTTTGAGCAGAACATTTCGAATACGGCCGATATCTCTGCAAAAACGCTCCAAATCCTTCTCCCTGCATCCAAATGGTAACCCCCCGATGAAAACCCTTGATGTGCTCATATCTAAAATGCAAAAAAAATTTAAAAAATGAATGACCAAAGGCGTTTTGATCAGAGTTGATTTTAAGTTTTCCGAGCACTTGTCCCCATCAAGTGCCAGCAGTGAGAGTGTTTCATTGATTTTTGCACCTAATCCCTATGCTCAAACTGTCCCGAAAAAGGGCAGAAGCAGTTTCTCTAAAAAGGCAGCAGCATAAATTGCAGCGCACTTCCCTTAAAACGGGTGCAAAAATTGCATTTTAGTCGGTCAACATATGTGCCTTGCAATTCAATGTTGAATGTGATGCGGAAAGTGCTCCCACAGAGCTCCTAATGGGAGCTTTTTTGGAGCCTTTTTATGATTTTCCTGTTGTGGGAACACCATGGGTTCAGGGCAACTGGGAGCTGTGTTCAGTGTGCTCCCATACCAACAGGACGAGTAGGATTGCGTGGTCCCAGAGCTCCTGCACATTTTAAGCACTGCTTATGGAATCTGTTATTACAGATCTGTTCAAAAACTGATGAATGCGTGAAAAAGGGTATGTCAAAGCACTGGTTGAAATGTCTCACAAACATCCTCAAAGATAACAGTTGTACTCCAAGCACCAGAATAAAATTATGGAAGTAAAAAACAGTTTCCAGTCAACCAAACCTTGTATGAAGAAGACCCCCGAGACAAATGCAAGAAACCCCGAAACAAATGAAGAAAACCTTGGACATGCCAGAAAATCTGAGACAAAATGCGAGAAAACCAAAGAAAAAATGTGAGAAAACCAAAGACAAAATGCGAGAAAACCAAAGAAATGAGTATGCAAGAAAACAGGAAGCAAAATGTGAGAAAAACACCATCCAGAAAGAATACATTTATACAATTAATGCAACTTGCAATGCACCCATAACAAATGGCAAATGACAACTTGCAATGGCAAATGACAACAAATTGGAAATGACAAATGGCCAGTTGCCCATTGCAACTTGCAATGCCATACAATGAATAAAAACATGCGCATAAAAACAGTTGGCATAACATAATGGGAAACCAACTTTTGAAATGTAGATTTCTGAGTAATTACGAGTGCTGCAGGAAAAGTGAGCAACAAACAATCAATGAAATAAAAAAACAAGGAAAACAAGGAAACATCCTTCATTACTAACCCAATCCTGGTGAACTAATTTTCTTCAACAACAGTAAGTAAGATGTGGAAAAAGGATGTATGATCCCAGCCACTATTGTTTTATTGCAATATCCGCTAAACTGCTTGCATAAAAAAGGGGATTTAAAAACTTCTTACAATTGAAAACGAGCAGAGAATGGAATTGCCAATTCCTGTGGATATATTCATAAACAGAGGCATCATTTCAGAGGGCAACTTCGTCACCATGACGAGAAATGCGCTCCAACTTGCCGACGCTTGCCCCCTGGCATATGCTTTTGGCATCCCCTGGTGGAAAATTTGACCTCCAGAAGACGAATGTACTACAAATCACTCAAAATAAACACCTTCTTCAGCTTCTGGGAGCTCCCCTCGTCAGGAGGCTCTGCCCCAGATGTCAGTTACTGGGGTGCTCAGTCTCCCAGATCCCCAAAATTGATCGGTACCCAGCTCCTTCCCTGAAGAATTTCGCCATGCAAAAATCTAGCACTTGTCCGTAAAGTAACTGATTTTGCGTGAAAATTCAAGTTTGCGACCAGAGCCATGCGGCTACTTCTTTGCAGCAGGTCAACAGGGCTGCTAGTATTTCAAAATGTCTCAGCCAAGAGCCCCATTACACACTAATCACTACATCCAGAGGTAACCAGGAAAGCTAGCCAGCCCGAAAAACCCGAGTCAAATCTGGACCAGTTCTGGCTGCTGAATCAAACGGAATTTCCTTCCTGTGCATCTAACAAATTTCTATGCAACACAAAAAAACAAAATTTTCCAATGGCCAGCTCATTATAATTCCACAGCCATGCATCTTTCATGGTGTCCGTTACAAACATGACGGTGGTTTTCCTAGAAACGAGCCCGTAAAATTCCCCAGCCACACCATCAGGCCCGTAACCAGGGGGCTTAGCCCCCACTAGTCCCCCCTGGTTACGGGCCTGATGGTTAGTTTCAGACGTTACGTTTTTTTTTTTTTAATAGATTTCAGATCAAATCACATCGCAAATTGTTCCTTTAGTTGCACGTATTTTGCTTTGTTTTTGATGTCGACAGTCGACTGCAGATATTGTGCATTTTGCATTTGTGAATAATCACGAGCATAGTTCCACTCAGGAATTTTCTTTTTTTTTCAAGTATGTCTCTCTTTGTACGTGAAAAAAAAACGGAAGAAAATTCACTTCTCGTTCACTGTTTGGGCAAAGTGGTCCTTCGGCATGAGGCCATCCCTGATACCGAAGCCTGAAGCTACCTGTATTCGTAATAAAACGTACACAGATACCAAAGGCCATGATTCCGGTTGCAGTTGCTGGCAGACCCAGCCACATTTCACAAGAAATTGTAACCTTTAATGGCCTCAGATGACTTTGAGAGGCTCCAAATTTCTCAAAACACTCCAGCTTTTTGAGAGTCGGAGTCCCCCAAACCCCCTGCCAGGGGTTCTGCCCCTGGACCCACGCTGGGGGGGTTCCGCCCCCCAGATCCCCTGCACGTTTTCCTCCATCCTACTCAATAAGCCTCCCCTATTTGCTTCTAGCCTCCCCTAAACTTCCCGGCTGGTTATGGGCCTGCACACCATCAGCTTAGTTTCCAATGCAAAACAAAAAAAAAATAAATTGTATTGACCAAAAGCAGTACACAGAATAAAATTATTTGAGCATTCCATTAAGGTCTTTCCCTTACCAGGTAGTTTCGACGATAATGTCCCCACATCGGCAAGTCAACTTTCAGACGCATCACATGTCTGCAATGAAGATGGAGACTTGCCCAAAAAAAATTGATTCAACTCATCGATATGGAGATACAATTGTCAAACCTACCTGGTTGGTGATACCTTGGTGTCATACCTACCTCGAAGTTTTCACCTAACTGTCTACAGTTTGTTAAATTTTGTTTTTTGCAGTAAATTTTTTACAGCTTGTTGAAGTTTTGTTAAAGCATGTTCGACATTTCGGTGCTTAACAGGCATTTTTTTGTCTCAGTGTGGGTTTGATAAACACACAAAAGAGCAATACTGGTCAACAACATGGACTTAAAAAGTGCACTTTTGATTGTAATCTCCCTCAGAACACATCACTGGGAGCTTACGAGACTTGACTGACAGTGATTAAAAGCAAGGAAATATCTGCTTGAAGCAGCAAAAATATGGAAAAACACTGAGTGGTTTAAACTTCAAGAGAACTCAAACAGTCATTCGTAAGACAGTCGGCCGTATTCCCAATTGCTCTCACCCTCAAGTTCAACTCAGCAGCCAATTCAATGAAGAGATTTGTGTCGTGAAAATTTCATTTCTATATCCATAATGCTTATTCCTTTTCCATTGTTGCATTGAAAGATATATCCGATTGTTGCATCCAATTGTTGCATGCATCCAATTGCATACATTTGGATTTTCATGGTTGCTGCTGTTTTGAAAAATCGGAATTCCCTGAGTTTTCCAGGTTTTCCAGAAGGATTCTCAGTTTCTTCCAGGGCTTTTTTCCAGGGTTTTGTCTGCAGACAAGACAAAAAATGGGAGGGTGAAGACAAAAATAGCAAGACAAGAATGTTCTTTAGGTGTCATCGTTGGAAATTTCAAAAAATGTAAACTAAAAAAAATGTTATGAAATCCTGTTTTCCATTTTTTGGCTGATTTTTCTGGAAATTTTCAGTTTTCCAGGGTTTTTTCCAAAAATCCCTGAGTTTTCCAGGTTTTCCAGGGTGTGAAAAAAATTCCCTGAGTATTCCAGGTTTTCCAGGTTGGTAGCAACCATGGATTTTGCACATGCATTGCACATGCCGTTTGCTTTGACCACTTGTTCAGTCATTTTATGTTATTTATTTCATGCTTTTAGACTTTAGCAAAACTTTATACAATGTCGATTATGAGACTTTTTAAAGCTAAATTCAGATGCAATCCACTCGCAAATCGTGATGAAACAAAAAATGGAAAACTTTTGTCTCAAGAATGAAAAAAATAGCTTGAACAAAACTTTTACGAAAGCTCAGAGATCTATCCACGTTGGTGGTCCTCGGGAAAGTTTCAGCCGCCGAGGACAATTAGTCTTCGAATACATTAACATAACCTGACACTGTATGTATTTCATGACCTTTGACCTCTCGTCAACTTCCTGATTTCGAATGAAAAGTCCACTTTTAATACCATCTTTTGACCAAAGAAAAGTTTGGTGGATTTGTCCAGGAGAAGGAATTCATGCCAGTTCTGGGGACCCCAACACCAAATACTTTTCACGAGTTTACCTGGAAGTTTTCTAACTTGGAATCCCACTTGGGATGAAATTCAACCCACTTGGGAAGCACTTATTTCTTGAGGGTACCTCTGTAAAAAAATAAAAACAATCTTATTTTGCACTTCAAAAATTTATTCACTTCAAATAAAAAAGAACAATGAGACGGTAGCACAAATGATTCAATTACAAAAGGGAACAAGGACTTTTAGCTGACTCAGTCTCACTACAAATCAAACGTACGAGACCACAAAAATGTAAGTCCCTTGGTTTCAGATGGAACGAGAAATCAGGCACAATGGACAGTTATCATTGGGAGGAGACTCATCGGGAAATGTTCATGCTAAAATTAATCGGCCGTTCGTGACACCCTCCCTAAAATATTCAGCTTTTTGCGACACTCTTACCAAAATTACTCAGCCTTTCATGACACCCTTTCTAAAACTTATCAGCCGTTCATGACACTCTTGCTAAAATTAATCGGCCTTCGTGACACCCTAACAAAGATACACCAGGAAATGCTGAAAAAATATCTTTTAGATACCATACATAATCTTGTTTATGCCCCATTTTCTGGGCAATTTGAAATAGACTGCCATGAAAAAATACAATACCAAGGGACAAAACACTTTCTTTAAGCAAATTGCATTTTTCAGATATACACGAGTGGCAGACATTGCAAATATATTTAGCTATTCACACGTCCATCTTTGTTAAAAAAAAAAAACCTCTATTTAAGATGCAAGAATTGCAAAGATGGATATTGTGTTCCCCCAACAATCAATGTGAAATCTGGTTATCATTCTGATAGGTTCAAAACTAAAGAAAACACCAAAGAGCAATGGATAATTTTCATTTTTAAAAACAAATACACAAAATGATCGCTTCGGTGAGCGGAAGCAAAATTGAAATTTCAAACAAGGCAATCAACTCCAAGGAAATTACCACAACATAATCTTGCCACCGCTGCAATCACCCAAAACAACTTGAATTATTGAAAGCAGGAAAAGGTTGAAAAATCAGTTTGCATAAAGGGATGGTGAAGAAGTGAAAAGAAAAAATCTCGTGAACAGATTAGGGACATCAAAATAATACACTTTTAAAATCAAATATCTATCAATTAAAACTGAAGCAGAGAGATCGGCCGACTGCTGGCTTCCGCCCTCACTCTCTCTCAGAACTGCACATACAAAAAGGTGGTGTGTTGTTCCAATCAGTCATCACTGAACGCACTTACGATGAAAGAGGAAACATTTAAGAGGAAATATGCTGAAATATTTTTCAGAACAATGGAATCCAGTGAGCAGTCCTTAGTCGGCAGACCTGTCCCTTGAATCTCTGCCATTCAACCCTTCACTTGACCTAAACACCAGGAGAAAAGAAACAGACAAAGGAAAGCATTTGTTAGTGCAAACAAAATTGAGAGCCTAAACTCGTAAGCAGGTAGCATTTTCACGAGAGAAAAAGTCACGAACGGGATTTCCCATCAGTTTGAATTCCAAAGCACAGTGTCTTCCAACATTTACCCACTTTTTCTTCTTCCTTGTGTGTCCTTTTGTAACAAAATTTACACACTTTTTTCTTCCTTCCAGGTTCTAAAAGGTGAAAGTAAGCCGAAAGATGGCTGTTAGTAAAACTCTGAAGCAGATGAGAGAGACGGTGTGCTGGATGGAAGTTCACGAGAGTGCCACGCAGGTGCTGCATTTGTTTTAGGACCATAACAATCATGCTGCTCCGACCAGGAAAATAAATTATGATCTGCACCAGAAATTTGCACTAACCGGGTCGATAAAGCACAGGCACAGACGGGCTGGTGGCTTTACTCTGAAAGGACATTGGAAAACATCGCAATGGTTCAGGCGTCGACCCTGTTATATTGTTGCGGTTTGCACAAATTGATGGTGCATGATGTCAATTTGTTTGCTGTCAGAGAAGCATGATGGTAATGGTATGGTCCTAAAACAACACAGAACCTGCATGGCACTCTCTCGATCCTCCATCTGGCACACAGTCTTCCTCATCTGCTTCAGAGTGCACCCAACAGCCATCTCTCAGCTCACCTTCACCTTTACATTTGGACTGGAACTCATTAGCATACCGCATGAAAGTTGCAAGGCTAGCTGGCATTTTTCTGGCATAAAACAATGTTGGGGGATGGTCTGACCTCAAGGAATTCCTGTTTCCTCCAACCTACTTTGGAAGGCATCATCATGACTTTAAGCTTAAA
>JASGXE010009793.1:0-64161 GCA_030068105.1 Sinentomon sp. SZTP_YWyxl
TTTTGAAGGTACACCCAATGGTTTTTTGAACCATTGGGTGCACCCAATCTTTAGCCAAGGTTGGGAAAGGAAGGTAATCTGCTGGTGTGCAAAAAAGGGACGACTGGGCAGTATTTTGATGTTGAGGTCAAGAAATGCTTCAACTCCAATGTTGTTTTTCAAAGCAAGGGTGCAGACTTTTGGTATAAAGGTGTCTTTTGGAACCTTTGATTTTCCAATTCATTTCCAATCTTACTTTCGCGACCAGGAATTCATGATGTCGGTCGATGTTGGTTTTTCCATGTTTTGGGAAATCCCCCAGAACAAATCCCCGAAAACCCCAAAAACCTACCCCAACCCCCACCCAAGGACGTTTGGGCATACCCATACCTTGCAGCATTTAGCATGGAATGTGATCACACAGCCTCTGGCTTTTATTGCTATCATGCTTTCTTAATTTAATTGGCCTCCGTGAGTCAAAAATCATGTCAGACTGAGATGCTCCATTTGGCACAAATTCAGTCAGAATGTCAGGTAAAGGAGACGGACATGCTAAATTAACCACAGAAAAGAAACTATGGACATCAGGGAATTGAAATTTTGCCTAGAACCCATTGAAAGACCACTGTCAAAGTGTGCAAGAGAAGAAAAGACTTGGACAAGTGCAACAGACTAAAGCTCAGCGGAACTTGAACAGCCTTCGTATTGCATGCAGCTGTATTGCAAAGCTGCATTGCAGCCCCCCTCTAAAACCAACCAGACAGTTTTTGTCACAAAGGTGGAGTCAGCACCTAACTTTGGCTTGGTCAATGAGGCACTGATTTATCTTGAGAAACTTAAATTTGGATTGTGAATGCCTCATAAACTCGAAAACGTTAACAGAAACATCTTCTTGAAAATGGAACCCCTTCATTTACTGGCAGGCCGGCCTACTTGATTAATCTATGTAGATTTTTTTGGATTTCCCATCTAACTGCATGTTATTCCGGACTGTTGGAGAAAAAGGTTCTGAACAAGGAAAATAGGCAGGGGAGTCCTTAGAAGTCCTCAGAAGTCCATAATTTTACCTTTGTTTCTTAGGAGTCCTTATATTGGAACAAAAACTCAGTATGTCCTTATTTTTGTAAACCACTTAGTCAATGATGGCAAAGTGTAAAGACCTCACACAAGTCACAATTATGACCTCAATTAATTGTGCTCAATTCAAGGGTGCTCAATTCACGTACCTACCATCCTTGTGATGGTGCTTGAATTGAGCTCGACGGCAGCTGCAATTTTGGTCTCTTTTAGCTTCCTTCAGAAGCATCCCAATAGCCATGTCCAGCTGAATTTTGCTGGCATTGCGATCATCTGCTCGGTGAGGTGTTTTCAAAGCAAAAGAATCTGTGTTAGCAAGGTTATTATCAGGTAAGGCTAATGAGCAGGTGCTATCGGGCTGCAAGGCAGATTCAGCTGGTCTATGCAAGTCGTAGAAGATCAACACATTATACCAAAGGACAACCAGTGCATCAACACATTTTTTAAACAAAATTGATGTCTTGTTTGCATGATTGTTGTATTGAGCTGGTATTGATTTGACTAATAATTTTGTGAATGAATTGTTTTTAAATACTTTTTTTCTGTAATACTCTGTTTATTTGAGATTGGTGATCTTTTTTGTCTGATCTGTCTGTTTGTCTGTTTTTTTTTTTTGTGAAATTTCATGCTACAACATAGACCATTCAAGCCCTTGAAGGTGTACGACGGGTGGTGTTTGATAGATTTGCAATTTAGACTGATCTGAGGCGTTTGGGCATTATAGAAAAGGAAATTCATAGTGTCTGGTCCTGGATAGTGCATGTGTCTGTTTGGTTCCGATGCTCTCATGTTGTTGCGCTGCGCTTGGACAATTTTGGCATTTTCAAGTTGCACAAATCGAAAACCATGCCCTAGAAATTAGAATGTCTAAAATTGCTAAAATTTTGAAGAAAAAAAATCAAATGCCTTTGCTGAATAGAGTTTACATCATACTGTTCCAGGTTCGCATTCATCGAATTACAAAAAATCACATCGATGAAGCACAATTATCGGCATCCTGGTGTCTTGCGTGTGGGGGGTGCTCAAGTGAGGAGTTTGAAAAAAAAAACTTAAGTGGAATGTGCATGATAAGATAATAAAAAAATGCTGTATATTTCAGTTCGGCCTGAACACTTTCATTTGGCTGTTTCTGTGCTGAATGTGCTCCAGTTGACGATAAGTGCCAATTGAAGCCCCCCGTGCAAAAAGGTGTCAACTGACATTTTTGCATTTTTTGAGTTAGATGCAGTTAACACCATTTTACATGATGCTCTTTCAGATTTTTTTGGTCCCAGAGCGATATCTCTGCTAGTTTGGGATATTTCAGGTGTAAAAAGGTGTCAACTGCATGTGTTTTCAAAAAAGCTCCCTGCAAGAAGGTGTCAAGTGCAAATGTTCTCTTTTGCCAATTCAAAATAATAATCCTTTACATTTTCTAACATGTAAAAAGGTGTCAACTGCTCACTTGACACCTTTTTGCAAGAAGTTGAGATAAACGATTGTAATTTCGTTTGAAAAAGGTGTTAACTGCAGAATTACAAGCAGCATTCTGCAATGTAAAACTGCCTGGAAATAGGAAATCCTTGCTGAATCTATTAATTTTCACTTTTGGTCGCATTGGGTTGGTAAAGTTCCTATGGTGTCAGCTTAAAGCTTCTGAGTCCTCTTTCAATCCTTCTACAAATGTTTTCTTTCAATTTCTTTTCTACATCAAAAAATTATTCAAATTATTCTTTTGAATACAAATTTTTAAATAATAAAAAATAAAGTGAAATAATTTTTTTTTTAAAAATAAAAAATTATTCAAATTGTTCAAACAATTCAAAAAATTATTTTTTCCTTCTACAATCTTTGCACTCAAACCCCTACAGTTTCAGCTGTGAATAAAACTGCCGTTCTGTGGAAATTATGTGTAAAGGCTTGTGCAAGAAACATAATTAATGCAGCATAAATTTATTAATTTTAAAAAGAAGAGTACCTATTGTAGAATGCTTTAGTCAGTCTGCAGGATTTTAATGCAAAAAGACACTAACCACAAGTCAATGGGCCTATTTAAAAATGAGGTGACCCTTGGTAATTTCTCAAAAGGTGGTACTGATAAGAGTGATAACTGACATTGAACTAAAATGTTTGAAAAAAGCACAAACACTGTGAAATGTAAATATGAAGTTGAATCAAATAAAAATTGAAACAAAAAGGTTGTTATGGAGGTTTTGCTCAAGTGATCGGTCTGCACACAGGCTTTGGTTTCAGCGATCGGAGCCTGTGTGAAAACCTCCATAACAACCTTTTTGTTTCAATTTTTATTTGATTCAACTTCATATTTATTCATTCAACTTCATATGTACACATTATTTTCTTTGTCTTTGTCTATCTTGATTATTTACGCACAAGGAAACTGCTTGTTATACCGTTGAAGATGAGTGAGTGCCACACCCTTCAATTGCACTATTATAAGACTCGCATCTTATTTTTACGTTCCGATTCGTTTTTCTCTTTTGTAGCCAGAATTAAATCCTGCAAATCTTATAGCATCACAAGGGATAATTGATTCCACCACAGTCACATGCCCCTGCTTGGGACAGCAATTATTTCATCCAATTTCAAAATTCTACATCTTTTCTTTGTGGAGGAATTATCCCTGGACATTTTCATTGTGTCAATATGACTTGCTATACAATGAAATATTTTTCTTCTGCTGTTCGTTGTCCATTGAAAAATTTTGAATCTTTCATGCAAATGTGTCACGGCTCCATAATCTTGCTATGTTTTCTCACATTTCTTTTGAAGTTCACTGCAGCTGCAGTATTTCAATTTCGCTGCAGACCCAACATCAAAGAGGATGGCTCGGCTGACACAATGTTTCATTTGTTTCCAGAATTTATTTTCCACTCAATTTACAATCCCCAGTTATTCTTTTTACATATTTACGAGGCCCTAGACATTATGCAGGTGACTTCATTTACTTATTATTGAGTCAAAAATACTTCTCAGTATAAATTCAGTGTTGGACATAATCAAATACGCTGACAAGTAGTCAGTTCAAAAATAACACGCATAGAAAGTGTGCAATCGTATCAATAGTCAGCTTTATTCCCTCAGTCAGTTTGTTTGTTATTTTGGTGCTTCTCTCAACTTTGTTACCAACCGCGAGCCGCATTGCAGAAAACATGAGTGTTTGCAAATTTTGTCAATACCACGAGCAGCTGAATGCATCTTTGAACTAGGAACAGTTCAAGGTGCTTCTTGACTGAATTTTTAGCGATAGGGCAGGGCACTCATATGATCTGCAAACTTTTAACCAGTTGCGTACCTATCCGACTTAATTTACCACTTGACGTTGTTTCTTATATTATCCTTAGGGATCGGCCTTTTTGTTATTGCCAGCGATCCTTCCTTGCACATCGCCAGTAAAACGCATTGAATTTTCCTCACAGCCGACATGACTTCATCGCGAATCTCACCTTAATTGCAAAAACCCCCTTTTCTCACCCGTGCCAGCCAAGTTCTTGCTATGTATCAGCCAACTGCTGAAACAGGCCTTCCTTCCTTTCTGTTATCCAACAATTCTTCTCTAGCAAAGCTTAAGTCCAATGTTTTAAAAGTGAAAGGAAAAGTACAGTTCGGACACCATGTTTGCTTCATCTGGCATGTTTCGTGGTCTTCATTTCCACAGAATCAGTTTGTCGTTGTTTTAATAACATGACACGAGTGGCGGTACAAGTGGTATAATTGCGAATATTCTTTTTGAATTTTGTGTTACGAAATTAACACAAAGAAATCACTAAAAGCAAGGAATTTGTAAGGATGGATAGAAAATCGAGTTTGCACTTTATGCATTTTACGTTTTAACAAATCTTCTGTCAGCTTGTGGAGATCAAAAAAAGCATTGAATTGAATTAGTGAAAAAAAATTAAACATCATTTGTGCAAATTAGGTCTCCATCAAGACACAAATGCAAGAAACCAACTGTCTTAAGATTATAAGATTGAAGGCAGTTGACACCTATTTTACACCAACCTTAGCCAACCAATGATGAAACTTTTATATTTTTGAACATTGAAAAAGGTGTCAACTGACACTTAACACCTACTTACATGTGAAAAACAATATGCATTTATAGTTTCTTACATTTCAAAAAGTGTCAACTGCCTTTGGACTGACCTTTGACCCATAAAAATGGCGAATTAAAGAAATCTTTTTTGGGTATAAAACAACATCAAACTGATCTAGCTGCTGTAAAAATTTCAAGCAGATCCAACTACTATTGCCATTTTTATTAAGTGTCAAACTTCAAAGTCAATTTCTCGCAAATCACGAAAATGTTAGTTGACACCTTTTTGCACGGGGGGCTTCAATTACGTAACTGGATAAATAACAAATTTAATAAATCTTGATATTTAGGGTGAAATTTGTTGCACCCATGGCAAAAAGAAACATTCATCCTTGTCAGGCCAACATGTGATTCAATGGCCCACAAAATTGTGTTTTTTCGTTTTGTTTTCTTCTCTGGCATGGCTTCAATCTGCACTGAATAAAGATTCTGGAAGCGTGATGCCAAGCAGTCATGATTCCTGACCGCATCTGACGGCAATGCTGGATGGAAACCGAGCATGCTCGATTGGGCCAACTTGGGAATTTGGAAAAATGTGACAGAAGAATAAAACCGACATTTCAAAGTGGGGAAAACCGCAATGGTACCGTGGCCGTCTTTTCAGTCGTGAGGGAAGGTCCCCGGTTCGATTCCAGGAAAACGAAATTTTTTTCAGAGAGAAAAGAGACAACTCAAAAGATCTGGACGAAACACTTGCATTTATATTTTGTCACCTTCCATGAACTTCCACGAAAAATCAGCCGCAACAGAATCAATGCGCGAAAATCATGTGAGAAACAAACGAATATATTTCGAGGATCAGTTTTCCACAGTTGGCCTGCCATGTGGCAAAAAAGCAAAAACCAAAATGCTTTTGGTTTTCGTTTTCACAAAGCAAAAAAGCATTTGTAAAAATTTCGGTAGAAAATCGGCAGGAAAAACCTATCATGAGGATTTTTCACGGCATTTGATGCACAACCTTCAAAGCCCGGAAGAAAATACGTTTGACCTATTTGGTTAGGCCAACTGGTCAGATTACGTTAGGTACGGTTAGGTTCGATTAGATTAAGTTTGTATGTTTCAAGATCGGATGGTTTTTTAAGATCGTATTGATTCAACCTCGAATGTTTTCGAGGTCGAATTTTCGGATTTAACGCCACTCGGACTGAAAAGTACATTTTCACCAGGGGGCGCTCCGGGCTCCCCGTTCCAAGGGACGTTCCCGTCCATCTGTTAGGGCGTTGTGGTGAAGTGGATGGCACATTCGTGTTGCGCCGAGCAATCCCAGTTTTTTGGACTAAGGCCCCATGTGTTTTGTCGTGTTTGTACCTACTAATCGGGCCAGTGGGCCCGAAGGGCCACTTAGTCGACCCGAAGGGCCTCTAAGTGCCCCTCTGAGGCGATAAAAATGCAGGGAAACAAGGAAGATATCAACCTGGGTTCAAATGGACCGCACATTGGCCTGATGGGCTTGAATGGACCACAATTTTTTCTATTGAGAAGTTCACAAGAAATTCACAAGATGTACCATCATAACTATTTTAGAGGTGTGATCCATTGGATGACAACATGTCACGTTGGATTGTTACGGAAGCAAACCACGTTGGTCTGGCAAGGTTAATCCAGCCCTGCAGCACCAAAAGCATCATGTGAGCCATGGCTCAGCACACGACCCACCTTAGGGCCAGTGGATCGATAGATAACTGCATTCAATAATAAATTATGACATAGGTACAAGGACTCGACAATCAACCTTCATGAACCTGAAATTGAAACAAAACAAAAGAAAAAAAGACAAGTGAGAGAGCAAGACAGAAAGCAAGCAATAGAGCAAGAAATAAAATGAGAGAGAGAGAGAAGAGATATAGCTCGGAGCCTGATTTGGGAGCTGGCTTAGCATTGTAATGTAATGAATTGGCCTGGAACCAGGATTCGGAATAAGTTGAATGCCAGGGTCGAGTCATATTTTAAGCACTCAAAAAGCAAATGCATTACTTGATTAAGATCAGACGTACGTAGACTCGACTCGATTTTTTAAATGGATGAAAGGCTCAACCGAGTCGAGCTTAGTTTTAAGAATCGGCCCTTATCTCAGAATGGGTGGGTGTGGGACCATGGCACACTGCATGACCAATGATAAACCATGTTCAACTTCTTCCAACTCATGACACCCAAAAATGAATCACCATCCAGCTCACATTTTTTTCCGAATTCAATCTCTGGCTTTTCGTGTCTGGTGCCATTTTTTGCAGTTTTATAACATTATTTCTTTTGTCTTTTTGTTCATCAGAAATGGATCAGACAACTGAGAATGGTCTACCATCAGGTGTTGTTGCTTCACGTATTCTCCACGCCATTATCAATGAAGAGAAAGAGGTGACAATTGCAACTCTTACTCCCAGACTTGCAATTCTCATCAGGACACTCTTACCATTTCTCTATTTCTGGTTGATGAGCAACCGTGCAAGTCGAATGCTCCGTCAGGAAGCAAGGTTGTCCAGATTCAGGGATGAGAGGAAATCGAAGGTCAGCTGAAGGAGCTTAAACTTTGTAATATCATACATTTCATTTTTGGGCATTTTCATTCCATCCAACAACTTCTCAGTAGTTTTTTATAAAAAGTGCGATGTACTGATGTACGTAGGTACCTGCTGTTGTTTGTTAGGTGTATATTTGTCACAAAGAATCTATTTTGTTACGTTGTTCCGTTTGAGTGTTCAATTATTTTAAACTTTTTTTTTGGTCTCTTACTTCCCTGTAAATTTTTTTTTTCTATTTCCAATAAAAATAATCATTTTTATAACATGAACATGTTATATTTTTAGCACATTTTGTCAGCATTGTGCTTTCGTCAGCCATACAACACTGGACTGAATTGGAAAACTTGTTGATTTTTCTGGAATGAAAGATCTTTTCTGAGTGAAAACTTCATGGCATAGCGCAAAATTCTAACTGATGTTACGTTTGTAAATTCAACATTTCTCCAGGAAAGCCATGGCCTATCTGTGCACCTCGCTAAAACCAAACAACTATTAACTTGTTGAATGGAGGGAGCTACAAATTGAGCCTCCACCATGACCTGGCACTTCCTAGCATCTCCTGAAACCTGTTTTAGCTTAAAGCTTGATGCAAGATTTATTTTTTTTTATTTATGTTAGCCATGATGCAAGATTTATTTTTTTTATTTATGTTAGCCATGATGCAAGATTTATTTTATTTTTCCATGAAAATCTCTTGGTTTTTTTTTTTTTTTTTTTTTGAAATCGTTTTTCAAACGAGATGTGACTTTTTGCATCAATTAGCCCTTAACTGGGTGGAGGATAACTTGATGCAACTGGGTGGTGTGGCCAACCCCATCAGGGTGGGAACATCTTAAGGGGGGGCGGTACCTTGGCGGACGAACTTTTTTGTTTCTTATCCGAATTTGCTGAAATTTTGGGGGGTTGTTAAACATAATAAGAGTATGTTCAGTGCAAAATTTCAGCCTTGTCTCTATCTTAGTTTTCTGGCAGCAGGTAAATTAGTAGCGGAAATAGGCAAAACTTTTTGAAGTGAGATCTCAGAAACTGTGCATGCTGGAAAGGTGAAAATTGGTGTACATTATGTAAAAAAGTGTCAAAATCCGGCTGATGAAGCCGGAATTTCAATTTAGGCCCTGGTTTAGTCATAATCTGCAATTTAAGTCAATGTGTGGTGAATTTTGTCGGTTTGCGAGTCATTTTTCGTATAAACATGGTCATGAAAATTTTTCTAGTAAGAAAATCAAAATTCCGGCTTCATCAGCCGGATTTTCAGACTTTTTGACATAAGTACACCAATTTTCACCTTTCCAGCATGCACAGTTCCTGAGATCTCACTTCAAAAAGTTTTTCGATTGCAAGAAAATGAAAAAGCGAGAAAATGCGATTGAAGTTTTACATAAAATAAAGTAAGATTCGCATTTCGTAATGGTTTTTCGGTGGTCATAACTTCATTGCGGTGAGTAGGATAAGGTTGAAAATTGGCATACCTATGTAAAAAATTGCGTAGAATCGGCTGGCAATCTCAGAAAATTCATTTTTTGCCTAGTTTGGCAGAAACTTGGGTGAAAATATTGCAAAAATGTTGCAAAAAATTCAGCGCTTGGTGTATATGACTTGTAAAAGTGACCTCGGAAAATGCGATGCTGTTCCAAAACTAATTGAGATAGAGTAAAATGGTTTGAAAATTCTGAAAGAAGAGATTTCAGCCTTTAAGATAGGTACAAATAACAAAATCGACTTTTTTTAGCAAAAAACAACTTTGCCAAAGGTACCCCCCCCCTTAAAATGAACCCCACTTTCAAACCAAATTTTGAAGTTGATGTGGCTTCCACACGAGTAGCATTTTAAATGGCAGGATGAAGTGTACATCTATGAACTGTTTTCGAAACAAGCTGACTAGGCAATCCGAGTGGAGTGGATATGCTTTACAAACCATCCATCATATGTGTCCATGAATCAGTGATTTAATTAGTTTTCTTCCTTTGAATTTAGAAGACAAACAAACATTGTGTCTGGAGAATTTGAAGATCAAGGCACGAACATCTATTTTAGTGCTGAGTTTTGTGAATTTTGTGAGCTGCACGAAAAACGAAAGAATGAAAACAACACTTTTGTTTGTGAGTATGCAATGGCAAAAGAAAGAGAGAAAATACTGATATATCGGAGTAAAACAGCAGTAAAGATTCAATTTGTTCAAATTTGTTGGCAAGATGTGTGTGTGCGGCTTCGGAAAAAATGAAATCTTCGAATTGTGAAGCACTCTGAGAGGCATGACGTCAGCAGTGACACCAAAATCATTTGCAGAAATTCATTTATGAAGAATGTTATTGGTCTCACAAAAGAACAAAATCACATAGCACCTCCTCCCAGAGGTGTGGAGTGCCGAAAATAAGATTCGAAAAAGTCAGGCATTCTTCCATCCTGAATATGCTGCCTGTCCACCCTGATCATGAAACATGTTGCGTCCGATGTGAATATTTTCTTGATAAAGGACTGCATCCTCTGCATTCTGAATTGATGCCAACTGGTTCAACATTTAAACATGATTATTGGTTGCACCCCTGATCTTTTGAGGACAACACTGGACCAATCATACATGGAAACCGCTGCCCCAGCTTCACTGAAACCATTGGGTTCTTTGACAATGCCAGCACGCAGACCGCAAATGCGTTGCAACAGGTTTTTACCAGTGTTTGCCCCACCCTCCCGACACTGAGTCTGACTTCATCGGCCAATTTCCAAAAAGAAGAATAATCCGCGGATCGCCGCGATCCGTGGATCGATGAGTGTTGAGCTGGTTGACCACAATCATTTGGATTCACATCGATATACGAACGACAAGGTCAACCATATCACCACTCGTCGATCCGCGGATAGAAGCGATCCACCGATTAATCTTCGTTTTGGAAACCGGCCGCATATGATTTTTATCTCTTCCCAACAATGAAAAATGAACTGAGAAGACCGATGTGTCTGTTGGACTTTGAATGGTTTGAGGCCATGGAGGCGATTTTGAAGAGAATGGTGAAGAATGGACTGCAACTTGTGCTCCAATAATGGAGGAGGCAGTGAGTCAAGTGTATCAACTCAGAAGGGATGCACCTCGAGAATGATCATGCCCAAACCGATGATGGAGGCAGTGGCACGGCGCGGCCAAATAAGCAGGGTAAACATTTCTCCAAATGTAAAATCAATTGCCAAAGTGAGGAAGAATGAACAGTCGAGATCCCACAGTGCCATTCACGGATATCAAACATGAAATCGAAATATCGGCAGGGGCAAGACCTTGGGCAGGGGCGTCTGTGGAGGTGAAAAATGAAAACCTGAAAAGAAAACATCACTGCAAAAAAAAAAAAACAAAAATTGGACATCGCAGAAGAAAAAAATCTGCAGAGGGATCCCACAGTGTGGTCTCTGCGTGAACGATGATATTCTTTTGACGATTTTCTCTTTTGCCCTGAGTTGTGGCATGTTGGTACCTGTCAGCTCAGAAACACCTTGGGATGTGCTTCCCTACAACGATAACAAACTTCAACCGACCAGAGAGATCAAAGACTTTAACGTGTCTCTTCCGCTGTCGCTAAACGAGATGGCGGTGTTGTTCTGCCCAGTTCTTTGGCCTGCCAATCATTACGAGTACGCTAGGTTGGTTAGTTTAGGTCAGGTTGGGCTTGGTTTAGCTAAGTTAGGTTAGCAGGGTTGCCAGCGACCTGGAAAACCTGGAAAAGTCAGGGAATTTGAAAAAAGAACCTGGAATACCTGGAAAACCTGGAAAAGTCAGGGATTTCAAGGGCTTTTGCTGCCAAACCTGGAAAAGTCAGGGAAATCGAAATGCAAAAGTCATTTTTTGTTAAAAATGCTTTTTTGCTTCTTTTTCAAAATGAATGGTTTTCATCAAGCTGTGGAATTTTTGGGATTCTTTCAGAAAAAAAGACATCGGGCCAGAAAAGGGCCTGGAATTTCCTGGCAACGGACCTGGAAAAGTCAGGGAATTGAGATCTGGGAAATGGCTGGCAACCCTGGTAGGCTAACATAACCCAACCTGGAGTGAGCGAGGGATCGACCATCCAACACCTGTATCAGACACCATAACCCACCTTCACAAACATCTCCACACCAACATACTCCATTTCAGCACCTGCTAAATGCCAGAACCAGCCACAAGATAACCATTACCACATAAGGAAACCCACCCCAATGTGCCAGTGTTTCTGGACTGACAGGCTGCGGCATGCCACAAATCCTGGCGGCTGTTGAACAACAGTGAAGCAGGTGTTCGGTTACTTTTGCCAGACCCTGTATAAAACGGCTACATTTGTGGGAATTCGCTTTCCAATGGATCCCACAGGATAATCCTGCCATCAAGTTGTGTTTAGCGAAAACATTCCACACCGCAGTGTTATTTTAAAACATGAAAAAAAAAGGTGCTGCAAAGGGTGTTCCAAGAAATGCACTCGAATATTTCGATGGTCATTTCCAATTACCTACTTTCGTTCAAATTCTGCATGCGCACATGAGAGTCGTTTCTGCGTCTCCATCTATTTTGCACAGCAGAGATGGTACTGCTTTTGCGTGTGGGTGGGAAAGGGGAACCTTTGCCAAGCGTGCCGAGCGCTCGGCAAAGCTGTGGTAGACAAATCCCGAAATGTCTACCCGGGATGCTTTTTCAGCCTGCATTTTGCATCAAGATGGCAGGCAGAGGCCGGTCCGGCTGCATTGTGGGAGGAGGGGGAAGTGAAGCAGCACTGCTTGCGACGGAGACAGAATGGGAAATTGTTTTTCCCCAGTTCAGAGGTGTCTTATGGATTAGGTGGGCCATGGATCTTTAATTTGCATCCTTCTTGTGCCTACAGAACTTTATTTGGCCATTCTCATCCACCAACATTTTTTTCTAGGGCTTCTTGAAAAGCGGCCTTTTTTAGCACTGCCTGCAAATGACAAGTTTTTCCACAGAATGGCAGCTCTTGGTGCACTTTGCATGGTGGGAGTGATCCAAAATGTAGCCTCTGCCATTGGACCATTGCTTGGTATCTGGTTCTTGACGCAACGCTGCTGTTTTTGGCATCGTGAAGAATGCTGGGATCCGATGTGTAATGACCACAATCATTCTCAGATTGTCTGTTGTAATTTCGTTTCTTCTCTCTCACCACCGACATCTTGGCCACTTCCCTCAACAACTGCGACATGCCTCCCAAGCTTAAAAAGACTGGCCATTGTGCATCGGATCCCAACATTTTGACTATGCCAAAAACAGCAGCGTTGGGTCAATCATCAAACCATGCTGGCATGTTTGGCAGCAAATTCTGGGGAATTGTGGATAGCAAATGAGGGAATCAAGTTTGGTTTTTGTGAACCAGATACCAAGCAGTGGTCCAATGCAGAGGCAACGTTTTGGATCACTCCCACCATGCAAAGTGCACCAACAGCTGCCATTCTGTGGAGAAACTTGTCATTGCAGGCAGTGCCCAAAAAGACCACTTTTCAAGAAGCCCCAGAAAAAAATGTAGGAGTATGAGAATGGCCAAATAAAGTTCTGTGGACTCCAGAAGGATGCAAATTAAAGATCCATGGCCCACCCAAGCCACAAGACACCTATGAACTGGGGAAAAACACAATTTCTCGAACTTTCTGGATGCACCTCGTACATTGAGCCGCGAGCCATACAGGCAAAGTGGCAGAAAAATTTTCATTCGTAAAAAATTGCTGCCTTGGGAGAAACGAGCTCTGGAAGGCAGACTCTGCATCCTTCTGACACTGGAAGGAAGAAGAACTCTTGAGATAAAAATACCTAGAGCCACCTGTAAGAAACTCCAGTCCCTTATCCACACTAACAAAAAACAAGGTCAAAGACCAACATTTCGCATGAATCATTTGACCTGAATTGTCAAAATTCTATGGTGCACTTTTTGTGCTGCGGTACAGTGTCATTCAGGACCGCATCAACTGAACAAAGCTCAATTCAATGGTGTGGTGTTAAATGGGAAAAGCAGAGCCTGCCCGCTGCTAAGTTGTGTGTTCTTTTCTTGTTTTAGGTTTTCGGCAACTATTGGCAATAATACTACCACACTTGAATGCCTGCGACCTTTGAAAATGCTAAAACAGAAAATAAAAACATTTGCCATCAGCTAACCTGCACAGAACGATCGGCCGTACTCCCAAAGTGATAATTGATGATGACATTGTTCTGGTTCTTCCTCTTCCTCTGCTGCAATGCAGTCGACGTCAAGTAGTCTTTGCTGCTGATGACATAAAACGTTTCAGAGCATGCCTGGAGGCGAATTTCTAAATTCCAAACAAATCGCCAGAATTTCGACCAATCAGGTGCGTCGCAAATAAAACCATGATTTACGACATCTAAAGCTAATCTAACCTAACCTTACCTCTGCTAGGTGTCAACTTTTGTGTTTGTGGTGTCACCCTACTGCCCCTGGTGTAAAAAAATCTTCAGTATTTTTCAAGATTTTTTAAAAAAATGGCTTTCACAGGACTCGAACCAAACCACAGCTGTGACCTCCGCAATCTAAACCGGACGCCTTGACCACTCGGCCACAGAGGGCGCTGCCGGAAAGTGCTTCTAGAGTCCGTATTCATGGAACTGTTGTATTAATTGCGTCATTAAAACTGCGGTAGAATATGATTGGTCGAAATTCTGGCGATTTGTTTGGAATTTAGAAATTAACTGCCTGGAGTGATGGTGGCGGAAATTTCTGAAATGGCTTATTCTCAGTTCCCCGATTATTGTTGGTGGGATAGGTAGACATTCGACTTCAACAAAAGAAAAAGTCTTCAAGACAAAAGAAAAAGTCTCATGGGGTAAGGTCCGGAGACCTCAGAGGGCAAGCTGGTGGCCTTCCTCTCGGCTCTGTCCAAATGAATTTGCATGAAGTGTACCGTCACGGCCCATTCGTGTATCTTAAAACAGGAATACGTAGGTAGCCCAATGTCATAGGATTGGGTGTTCAGGGAGGACAATTCAGGTTTCAGCTCGGGGGAGAGGGTAAACCGCAATGGCATCGCCATTGCCACATCATGCTGCATGTCTGCGGTGAAGCCCAGCAGGTTATAAAGGGATGAGCAACTGAGCCTGAAGGACCGAGTCACCAAGAAGTCAAAAGCGCAGAAGTGCAAAATCGCATTTCAAAAAAAAAAAACATTCGTTTTCCTGCACATAGCATTTTCCTGATGCTAAACAAAATTACAGCACAAGCATACTCTGAAAAGTGGAAAGGGCTGCGGACGCCTGGATTTGAAAGTTATGTCACATGCAAGTGCCAACCGGGGTGATATTTGTGCAACAACTCTATAATCATAATTTTGCATTGATCATACGTCAAGAACTTTCAAAAGCTGGCAAAAGGCAAGACACCAGGAAATGAGTTGGCAATGAAGGATAAAATTCTTGACGATGTCATGTGGGCAGTTTCAACTTGTTCGGAATCAAAAAAGCGTGCACTGCAGGCAGATGAAGGCCAAAGGGTCCAGGATGAACACTGAAAAAAAGTAAGAGGAACAGAGACACAGTTTCTGTTTTTTCCTCTGGAAAGATTGAGATTCTGTACCTATTTTTATTCCTGAGCAATTAATTGGTGGGCAATTGCCCATCTGTGGTCTCGCCAATATTATGTGACCGTGGCAATAAAGTTAGTTAGGAGATCAAATGGCTGTTGCGAACAAGAATGAATCAACTATAATTCGTCCAGTCCACACGTGATCGCATATACCCACTCCAAAGTGCCATCAAATGGAGTGACAAAAGCAAAATACTATTTTTATTCTAAAAACACTTTTGTCAACAACAATGGCGCCGGACCCGGGGGCAGGAGGGGCAGCCTGCCCCCTGGAAAAAATCAGGAGAGGCACTGCCCCTCCAAAAACCCAGATGTTGCCACCCTTGCAAACCATCTGGACAGGTCCCGCAGTGCCTTCGGATCATCGCACATGAGCATTCCTTCACAAAATATGAATCTCGAAAGGGTAAACATAGTAAATTACAAATGTCCTTTTCCCTGCCAATGGAACACTGCCTGCCGAACGCTTTGAATGCTGCGCTGCAATGTTGTTACATGCGTTCCCTCCACATGCAGAGGGAATGCAATGCAACTTCCCAATTCAACTCACACCTCTCCTCTTCTGTCTCTCTCATGTGTTTAATCCGGTTGCACCACTGCACCAGCAGCACAAGACATGGCAGTCTGGTTATTGAGTGGTTCTGAGGGCTGCAGAGGGCATTATAAATTAGGCAAGGGAGGTATTTACTCTGCCACAGTTGTAACTCTCCAGTCTCCACACACTCACAACTGTGGCAAGAGTAAATACCGTCCTTGCCCAATTTAGTCTGGTTATTGTTCAGACCAACCGCCCAAAAGTTTGTTCATCCCATTTTTTTACCTGAAAGTGTGGAATTATTGTCCATTTTAAAGAAAAGGGACTCAGTGATAGGCCCAGGCACTCTCTTGCTCGTTCCGTTTCTTTTCTGTTGACCTGAGCTGCACTGCAGAGCTGAGAGGCAAATGCATGCTTCTTTGAAATTTGCTGCAATTTTTGTTCCAAACTCCATGTGATCGAACAGTGACCGTTTGTTCTGTGTGCTGCTTTTCATGAGTGTGTGTGACTTTAAACAGGCTTATGCACAAAGTTACTTTTAAAGAAGAGCAAGACGGCTGATGTGGAAATCATGCGGCATTGGGAGAAACAGCAGCTTTTCTGTCTTCAGCCTTTTGAATGATGACCAATTGGCATCATATTGGTCATCAGTCTACATCGAGATCTCAAATTGGGAACTAACCAAAGTGGAGTGGTGCACATTGATCGTTACGACACACGAATAACAGGAGGAAGATGGTGATGTGTATCGTGTTATTTTTAGCAGTGGGCCAAGGAAAAACTGAGGTTGGAGAGAGCTGTGCAAACTTTGTTTTGCAAACGAATGACTTTGATCAATTGAATTGAAATTGATGATTCATTTTGTGATTGTAACTGCTTGAAAATAATCAGTGGGGAGTGACGTGACTTATTTGGCGAAATGAGTTCAATTCGATCAATTTCGAAAGGATATTTGGCGTTTTTACCCAAATTGAGTAAAAAATAACACACAAGCACACGAATGAACTTCAACTTGAGGTCATAACATTTCGAAATTGATGCAGTTGGCAAAATCTGAGAACAGAAACAAATGGTTGCAATCATAATAATTCAATCTCTTGAATCAATTCAGCATTTCTGGAAGTGAATATTTTGATTGCCGAATTTCTGATTCTATGCTTACTGTGTGTGTCACTATTTTGGTGTAGGTGCCAGAATGGAATTTGCAGGCGAGTTTGCCGCAAAGGCAATTTCAAATGTGTCACTCCAAATTTGTCAATATAGCAGGCAAGTTATTGCTGAGTTTTTTAATTCCGCAATTGTTCTGAGAGTTGTTTTGGGAAGCAAATTTTCACTAATGTCGTGAGCTTATGGGAGTCATCGCCCCCCAGACCCCCACCAGGGGCTCTGCCCCTTGGATCGCCGCCGGGTGGCTCCCGCATCCCCGAGCTTTAGGCCGCTGCGTAGCCTGTGCTTCGCCTCCCTGAGATTTTTTACTTCCGACGCCCTTGGTCAACAAAAGAGGACTTTAGCAACTGGTTTCATTCAGTTTCTGTTTCTAGATGAAGGAATATTTCCCGACAACGCCTTTAAAACCCAACAGCCTGAAACCTCGCACCACCCTCGGTCCCTCTCACGTTTGACACAAGGGCTAAGGCGATCAGCCTTGTGACTCTGAAACCGTAACTAGAGACTGTGAAAACTGTTATTTTGACTGTGTCTGTGTGCCATGCGGCACCAAGTTTCTGTCAGTTTGAGGAGGTGCAGAACTCTCTTGTGCTCCAATTTCAGGCTTTCCAAGCACTCCATTTTATATGATGACATCCATCTGACCAGTTTAATTGTGCAGACAAGAATCGTCCCAAAAAGGAGAAAGCTTCAACCACAAAACCAAACCACCCTGGTTGAGGTAATTTTTCACATTCAAAATCAAAATTGCCTCTTGAAACACTTCTTCAGAGCCAATAATTGCTCTGGTTGATTCAGTCGCTCAGGACGCCTGCCCTTTGAATCCCCTCTGCAGATCCGTCCCAGGCCACAAGTTGAGTGCTCCCTATCCTTTTCTTTCAATTTAACCAATGTTGGAGTGAACAGATTTGTTGTGTGTTGCTTTTCAAGCACGGGCGTGGAATTACAAACCCAGATCTCGCAAGACCGCAAAACTTGAGGAAGTTATGCTTGCGGAACTTCCATTGCACATAAAAAGTCAAAATATCTCATTAACGAAAGACAGAAAATCCAATTGGCTGGAAAGAAACACACCCGGTGTGTAAAAGCATATGGACGAATTGGCAAGTTTTGTAGTCTGAGGCAGAATTTGGTGTGGCGGTCCGAATCTGGTTGGATATGGTCAATGGGCGAAGTTTGGGCCTATGTAAGACTCCATGGCCAGTTGCATGTTTTTGCCAATAAATCTGAAATGGACTTATAAGACAAGACACCCAGGTTTGAAAAGGTGGTGGGATTTCATTGGTTTTCTACTTGCGTTACCAGATGCGGTGTTAATTTAAAGGGGGGGGGGAACCTTCGGATTGTCGAAAAATGGTTAAAAATGACATTTTTAGATTTTTAGGTGGGTTTATGCATGAAAATCTGCTGATTCCAGTGGTGCAAATGGTTTTTTGATATTCCATGTAGTTTAGAAGTTACGGACCCAAATGCGAAGGCATCTCAATGCGTTTTTACGCAATTCCGTAAATCAATCTTCAATTTTCTCGGAACTAAGATTTTTCATGTTCGGCAAACTTTTGAATGCTATATCTCAGGTTGGGAACATCACAGAAGGTTAAAAATTTGCATACCTATGTAAAAAAGTGTCCCAAATTGGCTAGAATGGTCAAAATTGGACTATTTTATAGTATTTCCAAGATGTAAAGGCTCTTTAAAATTATGGCAGTAAAATTTTACCGCTTTTAGATGCGATGAGCATAAATTTGATTCTGGTGCAAAAGCGAAGTTAGGTGTTAGGTTGTTGACCTTTCTAGCCAAATTCTGGCTCAATTTTGGTGACTTTGGTGCAAACTGGAGGTCGCTAGCTCCAACGGTTTAGGCGCTGCAGCGATCAAAAGTTTCGCCTACTTTTTGCATATAAAATGGCTGCAGCGGCTAAACTAATGACACTAGGGGTGTGAAATTTTGTACAGTTCTTAGTTGAAATGACCCCAAACGATGTACAAAAGTTGACGAAAATCGGTTGACAAACAAAAACTTTTTGCGCGAAGGTTCCCCCCCCCCCTTAAGAAGAGAATCATTATTATGATACTCTTCTTACTGTACCCTGGATGTAACCATCAAGATTGGATATAGGAATAGACTCAAATCATCCAACAATGTATTGCGGCTGTCATTCTCCTCAATTCAGCCTGATATTTCATCTGTATATCTGAGGAAAATCATCAAATGTGCATCCTTCTCATTGATAGAAGATTGTAAAAGAAAAATTGCATTTAAGCACCATTGTATAAAAGCCAGCAATAAAAACTAATTTAACATTCAAATTGATGGCTTCGAGCGGGACGAACTAAAATGCGGACGCCGACCAATGGAAGATATGGCAGTTCGCAAAACAAGCGAATTACGCGAAACCACTGGTTAGGTTGGGTTGAGTTTGGTTAGAATCAGGTTTATCAGGGTTATTTGGTTTATTTGATTTTAAATCAGGGTTATTTGGTTTGGAAATTTGGGGGTTCAGATTTGCACTGCAGCCATAGTCCGCAAAATCCATGAATTCCGTGTTTTAGAAGGACCCGGCACGAGCTAAGCCAGGACCAAGCACCTTGATCCAGATGCGGATTCACCATGATTTTTGGAGGGGTGCGAAGACTGGAATTTGCCGACTGCTCACCTAAAATTTTCCGGCCGCTCTCTGGGCGTGGCATTGGGATATTCCATCCAGTCGGCCTACATGTAGATGCCCATGCCCAGTGCCCACGAAATAGTGCCCATTGGGTTTTGACCAAAAAACTCCACGCACATGTTACGATGAGCAGCGGTGTAAAAACAAAGACGAGAGGGGTGCACGAGGTCTGGGGCAAAGCCCCAGCGGGGTTCCAATGGAGCAAAGCTCCTGGTTGGTTGTCTGGGGGACCGATTCCCCCAGGCGTTGGGTCTGGGGCAGCGCCCCAGCGGGGTTCCAAGGGGCAGAGCCCCTGGCAGAGGGTCTGGGGGACTCATGGGGAGGGGGTCTGGGGGACGGAGCCCCCAGAAGAATGAGAAGTTTTGCGATTTCAGCATGCATTTTTAACCCGATTTTGGCCATTTTCGATCAGAATCACCAACTTTTTATTCTTTCTGTTTTCGGGACATTATTTCAAAAATTGAAATTCGGCCTCATTTCTCTGCCATCGTTTCATTGGTCTCCTCTGCTTCGCATGCCAGAATAAATAAAATTGATCATCTCTGGAACCTAGCCCATGGATTGAATGATAAAAAACATAAAAACTCTCGACGAAAGGAAGTTCCATTTTTGGTAACAGCCTCGTATTTTGTAACAGCCTTAAATACAAAAGTTGGTAACACTGCCGTAGACCGCCTACCACAGAAACCGCCGAAATCAGCTTGGTCGGTTATCATTGCCGGAGGCTTCGGCGAAACATCATGCGTTTTGGCTTGTTTTTTTTTCTGCCTGCATTCGAATATCTGCTTTCACGTGGATTCGGCAATAACTTCCCTAACCAAAACTTCTTCGACAAGGAGCGGATAAGGAAGAGCACAACGCTCTTTGAAATCGTCGAATCCACATACAGTCAGGAAATCGCGGAAGTGTATTGTGTAGCGATATGTCGAACAAGGGATGATTTATGGTAAGCAACAAGGACAAGGGTATTGCGGACAAGGGTATTGTCCGCAATTCTGATACAGCCTATTTGCTACCGTGGCCCAACCTACCAGAACCTAACCTTCTTTGGCAAATGACAGGTTTAGGCAAATGACAAGTTAGGTCAGGTTTGGTTCGCTTTAATTCCGAATAAATAAGAGCATACGTCCATGAAATTACGGATTCCACATAAAGGCAGCTATATGGAAGTGTTACCCCCGAGCTGTGTCAGCATTGCGGACAAGAGTGTATGCTCACCAATCATCCCTTATTGGACATATCGCTATTTGGCATTGACCACAAAAAAAACATTAACAGAAAAAAAACCAAAACGCATAGTGTTTCGCGGAAGTCTCCAGCCATGAAAGCCGACCACGCTGATTTTGGTGGCTTAGTGATTTCGGCGGCATCAGTGGTAGGCAGGTCTGGATGGAAGTGTTACCGAAAAGTTTGCCTCGAAATGACAAGATTGAAAAACTACGGTATCGAATGGCATCAAGATTGAAAAACCACGGTATCGAATGGCATCAGGGCAACTGCGCCATTGAACATATTTTCATGCCATTTTACGATAGATCTAGAATAAGCTGTGAACACAAGAATAGGCCAAATCCTTTTGATTATGAATTAATGAACAAGACCTAAAATTGGACACTTAATTGTGTGGAGCTCACTCACAAAACTATGACTGAGGAAAGATACCTCAACCCCGATACCTCAACGTTTGAATTGTCAATACGAAGAAAAATTGGCCAGTTTGGGGTAACAATAATTGATTCATCTTGGGGGCGACGCTCCCCCTGGGAGATCTCTTGAGAGGCGTCACCCCCTGAGCCCCCTCAATTCAAGCACCACCAGCAGTTAAAATGTAAAACTAGAACCAGGGAGTGCTGGTTGCCCAGTTGCCCTGATGGTCAAAATTTAATTTTTGTATGGAGGTGAAATTCGAATATTTGTGAGTGCACCTTTTTTCAGGGAGCATCGCCTCCACACTTCCCTACAATTTAAGCACAGCTATTAACTGGTACGGTTTCTGTCGAAATGGTAAATTCCAGTGATGCATTCAAGTGATTTTATTTCCCGCAAAAGCAGAGGCCAGGCACCAATATTGCAAATGATCCAACAGCTCCGGGTTCCAGTGCAGATTTAATTTTGAAAAGTTCAATTTAAACCTATGCTTTTCCGACTTAATTAACCGACAAAAACGGACAAAATTCGAGCGAAATTTTTTTTGGTGAAAAAAGTTTGCGACCGACAAGATTCGAACCCGGGACCCCAAAATGTATACGAAGCACGTTTCCAAACCCAAAGATTTATTTCGGCTGACTTTTTCAGATCGTCACTCGAAACAATGGGCAATGATAAATGCTCAATGTGCTCCTTTGCACATTATTGGGAGTGACAAACTCTTTTGGACAGACGATCTGGAAAAATCAGCTGAAAAATTCGCGGCCGAGCATCGATTTCTCTTGCCAATGCTCAGTTTGTTATGACTCGTCATTTGCCTGGATTTTCTCTGAATTTAACTGTGGGTCAGTCAATTTCGCACACGCGCTTTGTTGGCGAAAGGAAAACAGTGCAGAAAAAGAAAATTGTTCTTTACCCTGCCCCACCTCAACAAAACATGCAAGGAGTGCAGCGCAACAACGAACAGACACTGCATGCCGAGAAAACTTCGAACCTTACTCACCGCGCCCCCATGCTAGGGCCAGCGCCATGCACCATTAGCATCCCAACGCAGACAATGAAGGAGACAAGGCAGGAGGCACTGGACAAGGCCAAGAGGCGAGCACAGGGACCTTATTAAATTGGCTCACTTAGTGATCGCCGTGAACTAAAACCTAACTTAGTGGAGGTTGAGTTCACTGGCTGCGATCAAATTACCGCACTTAACTTTCCCGTGCACTGAACCTCCACTGAAACGTTAAGTTCAGTTTGACAGATCAGCCATCTATGCCAATGCAAAAGTTTAGTGGAGGTTTAGGCTGCTACAGGGCACCCCTAACCTCCACTGAAATACAAATGCTGCAAAATTTCCATTGTTGGCACATTCAATGTATATTTTTGGTGGTAATTATTTTGAATTTATTTGAGCAAGTGAAATGCGTTATTTGCAGTTAGTTTGCATTGATGCGAATTTATTGTATTTTTTTAATGTCTGCGTGATGTTTTGTCTTTGGCTTGCGGCAAACTGAACTTTGACTTCTGTTGCGACATTTCTCATTCTCATGAGATGAGAATACATAATTTTTTTTAAAAAAGTAAAAATAAATACAAACTGCGAATGGGACAGCCGTGTATCGCCATTGCACTGATCTGTTTCAAAAACAATTCCAAAGTCATACTGCTGATATTGGAACTGGAAGTTGTAAGACAAGCTGACTGCACCAGTACCTAAAGCGCTCGGCATGATATCTGGGAGCCAAATTTTTCCAAATGACAGATGAACTTTCTTCCCATTTCTCAACTACTCAGATGAACAAAACTCGCAACTCTTCAAACACTTTTAGTTTTACATGTGATTTGAGGGCCACGGCTACAGACTTGAACAAGGTCCACCAAAAGTCCCAAAAGCAATAACCCGGCAATAACGATTGCACCTATAGGCGTGTGAATGTATTTCCCACTTCCCCCATCGGTGTCGTGGGCGGTAACCGTGGGTCAACTTCACATGCATGCAAAAAGCTCCCGTATTTGTAGCTTTTCGATTCAAGCTGACGGGAGCTCTACTCTAAGAGTTTCAGCGGTGTAATCGTGTCCCCACATTGGCACCAGCATTTAGCACAGCCATGGATGCTGCCCATGTAAAAGTAATAGCGTCATGCATGAAGAAATTAAAATTTCACAAAACTAATTTTCATCAAATTGGCGGCTCGATATAAAACTTTGTGGGATTGTGAATGCCAATTTGGAGATGGTGAAGGAATTCGCATACAATTCGCGAAAACATTTCGGAAGCTTTGATTCAATTTAAAAACCCAATTGAAGTTGCCATGGAAACCGATTTATATGTTTTGCGACTGACGAATGATGTGAAGAGATGCCAGAGTAAAACCAAAATGAGTGGTCGAATTGACTCCACTTTTGAAGAGAGTTGCGACCATTTTCCGCGATCATTTCTATTTTTCGCAACGGTGAGTTGCTTAATGGATAGATGATTAAAAAATGCTCTAATGATGCGCTTTATCCATTCATAAGTGATGGATAAAATAGGCTGCTTTGGAGCTCAAAACGTGCATCCTTCACAGGAGGGTTAACAATAACAGGGAAATGCCTATTTTTCATGAATTCTCCCATTTTCGGGAAAATTTGATGTTGCCTTTGAAATGCAATGGAATGAAATCCAACCCAGACAGCAGACATTTTAGACTCTGAATAAAAATGACAAGCAATAAAAATCCGACATAGCAATACACATTCTATTGCCATGCCACCAAACACCGGAATAAAAAAATGTGCAAATAGTCAATGAACCGAATCAGAGGTGACAGAGGAACCCGACTTTCGTCGCTGCGAGAAAAAGTGAAATTTATGAAGCTTTGTTGCCAGAGGCATTGTTGCAATCGCGGTTTTGCTTGCTGCAGCCTCAACAGAGATTTTTCTCTACCCTTTTTAAGAGTGAAGGAGTCATCCTAGAGAAAATGACCCCTCTATAAAATAACATGCGCCGAATTTATGACACATTTTGAGACCATTTACAGCTTACTACTCGCAGGGAGTGTCGAGATATTAATTATTTTTGAAAACTGAATTTTAATTGGAAACCCCCATTGTAAAGTGGAGGTTGAGTTCACGGCAATTTTAGTCCGATGAATTTGATAAGACTTAAAAAAATCTTAACCTGGCCTTAAACTTGAAAAATAAGGTGGACTAAACTTTTAAGTTCACGGGATTTTAAGTGAGCCAATTTAATAAGGTCCCAGGACAGCAACAGTCAACAGAGCAGAGAAGCCAAAAGCTGAGAAGAAACAAACAGGGCATCTGGTTGCGTTTTGTTTCCGTCAATGAATGCAGAAATCCAATGATTCACCAGTCAACAACACCACCAAAAAAGAAAGAACTGCACTGCGCTCCTTTCAGTTGCGGCTTGTGTTTTTGCGTCTCTATTGTTCATCCAGGAGCAGATTCAGGACGTCAATTTATACCAGCAATGTGTGCATGAAGGTGTGCCTTCCTGCTGTCGCGAGTGGATGCTGTGCAGTGTGGCCGAATGGGGAAACTTTTTCCATTTTTATGGAATTTTTTTTTGGGACGTCTGGGGAAATTGATGGTTTGGGGAAATTTGGAGAAATTTCGATTTTTGTCCACCAACAACAGCGCAAATGGATTTAGCAGAAATGCGAAACATGGGATTTTTGTTTAGGTTATTTTTCTGTTTTTTTCGGCTTTCACTTTCGTTCCATATTCTTGTGTCGTGACGCATTTTTGACACGACTTTTAAGCAGCCGATGGCCGAATATTGAATTGGCACGTGAACGAAAATGAGACCCGCATCCTGCGAAGACTCCGAACTCCTCCACCCCCCATGTACAATTTTCGCCACAAAGCTCACAATAGAAGGCCAAGAGAACAGGCACGGAAGGAACAGGACAACAGTTTTGCTATATTTTTTAGCCAAACAAACAACCAGCTAAACATCAGCCATAACGTTTAAAAGAAAAAGTGGAGGAATTCCGGGATTTTCGTTTGTCCAAAATGTGTGCTGCTGAATTGCGGCGTTTGAAGGGGGTGTGCGCATCGAAAGACAATGCGAGTGAATGGCGGACCGCGGTGCGATACCCACAGAAAGTTAAATTTCTCCTGAACAAAGCGACGGTTTTTGATGCTGTTTCGCGTGGAGCAAAACTGAAAAATGAGCGCTTTAACACGTTTCATGATGCCAACCTTTTGTCGGGTAAAACTCCGAAACCAATCGAGGTACAAAAGTGCTCAAGTTTCGGAGTTTTAAAATTCCGGGTCCCTGCCAAGAATCACAAAATCATTGAATTTGAACACCACTCTACAATTTTATGACCAGAGATAACATTACATGGCAGCATCGTTTTGTTTTGAGCTGGATAAAGGCAGCGCCTCCCTCGGATTTCTAGGGAGGCGCTGCCTCTAGAACTTACTGACACCAAATTCAGCACAATTTGCACAACAATTGCCAACAAACATACCCACAGACCGCTTGTGCAGTCGCCGATTGTGCAGAAGCAAAAGCGACTGGGACACGAAAGAAAAAAGCTGATCGCTCGTCTACAACAGGAAGCCTGTCTCCTGTTTCCTAGTCATATCATCCCATGAAAACCGAACCAGAAGACCGAGGAATTGTGGACTCATCTTGCCACCAATAAACAGCAACAAGGATATGGTTTTCATTTCATTACTATCTTTAAAAATAAATCAGCAGCTGATTCTGAGGCCTTTAAGGTAACCTTCGCGCTGGAAAAAGTGGAAAAATCCAAAATTTTAGGGTTTTGAGATAATGAACCTATGATAAAGTTGAGGTTCTTGGCTCAATTTGGTCTTTGTTTCACAAAAATCCATTGAGAAATGGCCCGCAGCATTCTTTTAAACATGCGAAGGTCATTTGAATTTAGCGGAAAAGTTTTCCGTAAAAAGATTTCATTTGCCGCAACTTTCCGTTTTGCACATTTTTTAATAGATCTCAGCCATTTATGGTCCGAATGACCTAAAATTTGACCAGACACCCCTGACACATGTCCGAAAATTCTGAACCTCAACGAAGTGTCCAGTATAATTTTGAACCATTTTACAAAATTCGCAGTGAATTTTCTGCTGCTTTTTGAATCGCACAATTAAAAATGGTCCAAAGAAGGTCTTCCAGGTGAGCAAACTTCATGGTTGAGGTTCACTTTGAAAATGACCCATTTTGGCACCTCCATGCCAATTTTCAGCCCAATGGGATCATTACTTCCGGAGATCTATTCAAATGTTAAATTCTGTTTGATGAAAGTTCAATTGTAAATTATGTTCTCTTTTTTTAGCAAGCTTTTCTGAACAGGGTAGCTTTTGAAAATTTATCAGCTTGATATTTCACTGGACAACGGGTTGTGGCTGTGTTTTTGTAGAATGCCACCCAAGAAGATTAGGCGTCGCTTTTATGGCAACCAACACGTACCTAGGCCACAGCACATTCCCCGGAACCTTTACCAGTTGAGCCACTCCAAGCTTCAAACGATGCAGTACCTCAGAATCCACGAGATGGTAGCATGCCTCATTTGGAACCTGTTCCTCTTGTGCCGGCCACTGGTGATGATGATGACAATGATGTTGGACCTCCGACGATGGCTGAGCAACAACCAATAATCGAAGCAACAACATCACAGAAGAAACTCGTGAATTCCCAATCAGAAGACGATGACAGTGAAGGGTTTCGTTTTGTGGATCTCAGCATGCTTCAGCAATTTATTTGCAGGTTTCCGTGCCCTGATTGTCTAAATGTTTCACAACGCATATTTGAGGAGAGAAGAAGTGGTCTGGCCTCATGTATCACATCAACCTGCAATGACTGTGGCCATACTGAGGTATTAGAAACTTCAAAAAAGTGCCCGGATGAAGAAGTTAACACACGGTTTGTGGCTGCATCAACTATCATCGGCAAGAACTGTCTCACAATCAACAAATTCCTGGCAGTAATGAACATACCACCGATGGCCACAAGACGGTGGTTTAGTAAGACCAAACAGCTACATGATAAGTTGGCTGCAAGGGCTAAACAAAGTATGATAGCTGCTGCAACTGAAGCTAAAAGTGCTGCAGGATCGAGACACATCATGTGCTCTTGTGACGGGACATGGCAAAGAAGAGGGTTCAGTAGCAAGAATGGGGTCTGCTCAGTTCTGACTGCTGATGGCAAGAAAGTAGTGGATGTCGATGTGATGACCAGTTTTTGCCAAAAGTGCTCAACAAAGAAGAAGAAACTTCCAGCTCAGGAATTTCTGATGTGGCAAGCTGATCACGAAGCCAGAGGTGATTGTCAAAGAAACCACCACCAATCAGCCGGGATGATGGAGCCAGAAGGCATGCTGCGCATTTTCCGCAGATCAGAAGCTGAACGAGATGCAATTTATGATAAGTACCTTGGAGATGGAGATAGCAAATCATTTAGTCATGTAGCAGAGGCAGATCCTCCAGTGTATCCTGGTGTTTCAATCTCCAAGTTTGAATGTACAGGCCACATCCAAAAGAGGGTCCATACCAAGATGCACTCCAGAATCGCCAAATGCACTTCAAAGACATACACTTTTGGAACAAAAAAGGTCCGTGGAATTAGAGGCAAAGGGAGACTCACAGATTGGGCTATCAAACGAATCCAAGGGCATTATGGGGGATGCATCCGAAACAACGTTGGGGATCTAGACAAGATGACGAAGGCTATCTGGGCCATCTATAAGCATCGAAGGGGAGATCATGCAGATTGTGATGAGAAGTGTCCAGCTATCCATTCCGGAGATCTTGAAGCTGCGAACAAAAACAGACTACCTGACTTTGTCATGGATGAAATAAAACCCGTTTTTCAGGAACTGGCAGCGCCACAACTTCTCCAAAAGTGCTTACATGGTGGAACCCAGAACAGCAATGAAGCTTTTCACCACATCATATGGGAGCGATGCCCAAAGTCTGTATTTGCAGGATTTCAGAGACTGGAGTTGGCTGTTTTTGATGCTGTCTTGAGCTTCAATGATGGAGAAGAAGAACGAGTCAAGTTTCTCAATGACTTCGGCTTCACTCCTGGAAAATACGCTCTTTCTTGGGCTCGGAACCAGGACAAACGACGTGTGCGGCAGTCAATCAAGCAAGCTTCAGAGCCAATCAAGAGGGCAAGAAAGGCAAAATCTTTGGTAAAAAGTGTCCAGAATGATGATCAGCAAGCCTACCAAGCAGGAGCTTTTTGAAGGAGACCATTTAAATTCATTTTCTGTTAGTATGTCTTCTTGAATTTCTGCAATTTTTTTGTAAAACGAAGTATAATTTTCAATCGCGTATATCTCGGAACTACTTTTTTTAGCCTATTTTTGAATAGATCTCAGTCATTTATGGTCCGAATGACCTAAAATTTTGACCAGACACCCCTGACACATGTCCGAAAAATCTGAACCTCAACAAAGTGTCCAGTACAATTCTGCACCATTTTACAGAATTTGCAGTGAATTTTTTTACCGCTTTTTTGAATCGCACAATTTAAAATGGCCCAAAAAAGTTCTTCCAGGTGAGTAAACTTCATGGTTGAGGTTCACTTTGAAAATGACCCATTTTGGTGCCTCCATGCCAAATTACAGCCCAATGGGACCATTACTTCCGGTGATCTATTCAAATGTTTAGCGCACCGCTTTATCGCGCTTCCACTAAATTATCTCAGCTCAGGGGCCAGGTGGATAGTTCTAGTTTGGAGCATTAGAATCGCAGTGAAGAGGTGAACAAGACAAAAAAAAGTAGAATAAAATCGGTTTATAAATGCCGATTTTAGTTTTTCAGCGCGAAGGTTACCTTAAAAGGATGGAATCAAGATGTACAAGTCCCAGAAAATGACATTGATTGGAAACTTTGTCACATGGGAGGATTCAATCCAACACGTGTACCTACTGTTTACTTGGGTGGTGGGGACTCGCGGAAAAAGGCTGGGGGGGTAACCTCGGCCGAAGGCCAGGGGGGGTAACCCCCTCTATGCTCAACCCTGGGTCAGTTCCTTCCCGTTTCTTGGTGAAATTGACGATAAAAAATCGGCAGAGAGGAGATAAGCTACCCCAACCCATCTATTCCTAGCGTGGACGCAACGCGTTAGGTTCGGGCTCCAAATGAGTCCAGAAAGAGCTTCGTTCTCAAAGAGCCACGAACTTATACTTTTGCACTGACACATTCTTAGGCATTTCTCCCCAAACGTCAATAGTCGCAAAAGTCATCTCTGGCCATCCATATGATGCACCATGCATGTAGGTTTTCAGCTGTTAATTAAGAGGTCATCGTGCAATGCTGCCACACATTAAACTATCTTAACTTGCCAGTGGCGGCACTATTCCATGGAAAGACCATCGAGTGATGAGGCCCCCATGAAAAAAGACATACATGTCCCATTTAGATTATGTACCAGAATGTAGGTTTGCAGTCTTCTCGGCTATTGGGTATGCTGATTCACTTCCAGCACGAAACTATTTCCGTAGCAAACCTGTTTTTTGAATAGCAAATTTTGTTTTTCATCCCACCCACTCATCTAACAATTTCCTCGAAATACCTAATGATTATTTATGGAAGCATCCACACCGAAATGCATTTCAGTTCATTTCACCTGACATGACTCATGGTCAACCTGACATGAAGCAGAGTTCTGAATTTTTCTCAGCAAATGGATGTTGCACTCTGCAGTCTTCAACCTTGGTGTGACCGATTGGACAGATTGCCTACAACCTTTTGTCAAATGGAGCTGTGTTTCCTATTTCTCTGTGTTGACTCTGTACCTATTTCCCTTGTGTAATTGCACACTCCAGCATTTTCTTCCTTGATGTCAAATTGTCAACCTGGCCAAATGCCAGCACATTTCAGCTTTATTCATTATGATTGCCCCACTTCATCACAATGAAGATATTGATAGGTATTTTAAAATTGCAATTCTGAGTTTTGTCCACATAAATGAGTGATCAAGAATATCTGGAGATGGACATAGAGTTGATAATAGAGATTAGGTACCTACTTTTCCTGGGAGATTTTTTCTCTAGATCCCAGCTGCTGGAGATTCACTTGGTCGCTCTCTTATCGATTTCAATCATATTAGATTTAATCCACTCTTGTCAAAAATGGACACGATAACTCCATCCATAGCATAACAACCAAAGGAAAGGCGACGAAGTCAAAAGTTGGCACTGTTTGGTCAGATTGACAACTCAACATCACGTTAATTCTACTCAATTTTTCTGTGACCAACCCATTTGAAAAGCTCTTTGCAAAGTACCAGATGCTAAAAAGACCATAGGTACAACTCAAAGCATAAATTTATTTAACTTTCGAGCAGACATTTGGAGAAGAGGTGAGACAACAACAACAGTCCAGAGAGAGGGATGGTTGGTGAGTGTCTGTATACACTATACAGGCTTGAAAAAGAAAAGCAAACTCAAAATAATAAAATGACAATAACAAGGTAGGTACATCATTTATTGACTGAATACCACCTCCAAATGCTGAACGCAAATGCAAATATCGACACTGTGGAATGAAAGACCTTTCGCCTGGTATCATCCTTCCGGACGAGTATGACGGCCGAATTTGACGTGAGATTACCGACTGGAAACTCGAGGAGTTTATTTTCATTTGTTTCAACCTGGTATTTACAACAAGGATCGAATTGCCACGATATGGTGTGGATACAGGTACATATCACTGACACCATACTGAGGGGTAGGAAAAGAACAGGTCTATCAGGCCACACGATTCCTGAAAAAGGGAAAACATAAAGGAAAGATCAGAAAGAAACCACTTTATCATCACCTCAACTGTTGCACCTTGGCACACAGCTTCAGGTTCATGATCGGCTTTGGAAATGCGTGCTGGAAGTATGTGAATTGTTCCATTCTGGGACCAGAAAGTCAACTGGAAATTCTGCAGCAGATGCTGACATTTACAATCTGGATGGTCCCAATAATTCGGCAAGGATGATCTGTCCTTGCTCCATCCACTTACAGGAAATGCAGAAATGTTTGTCCTCTGCAGCGTGTGGAAGAGGGTTCAATCAAAAGGTTTGCCTAGTCAGTTTCCCACATTGGAACTCGTTCGGGCGAAGCCTTTCATAAGTGTCTAGTTTTAATTTGCATGGACTTCTCCTGCGCAAATTACAATGTGGATAGCACAAACAATAGCAACCAGAAGGCATTGTCATAGTGTGACGCAAAGACAACATGAATCAAAACCACATGTAATTTATCCAGACAGGATAAAAACTAGATTAATTCGTCCTCTGCATAATATTTCTCTTAAACGTGTCAGCACTTATATCACGAGCATTGCCAAAGACCACAGGGCTCAAAGCATTCCATTCCCTTACTGTCCTACACACAAAAAATACTTCCCCACATCTCTGCGGGCAATCTTTGACCGGAGTTTAAAATTGTGATCATGCCTGCCCACGTAGTTAGGGGGGAACAGATATTCTTTTAGGTCTGACCATCCGCCAACGTTATTAAGGCAGTGAAACAACCCAACCAGTCTTGAGGTTGCTCTACGTTTGGATAGCGAAGACCATCCTAAGTCAGATAACAAAGATGTGATGCTGCTGGGAAAAGTAGCATCCAGTCACAAAGCGAGCTGCTCTTCTTTGGACTCTTTCCAGTTTTTCAACATGAATCAGGTGATATGGATCCCATGCAGCTGATGCGTACTCGAGAAGGGATCGGACCAGTGCAAGGTAGACTTTTTCCTTCACCACTCTACTCGCTCTATGGAAGACCCTTCTAACAAAATACAATGCTGAATTTGCTTTGTTTACTATCTTATCAACATGCTTACCCCAATCCAATGTCTTTGAGAAGGTAACTCCTAAGTATACCGTACTATCTGAGAAGGGCAATTCAACATTTGACAAAAAATATTTACCAACAACAGGATTAGACTTGTTAGTAAAGGATAACAAAACACATTTATCAACATTAAGCCTCATGCCGGAGGATCTGCACCAATTTTCAACATCACTCAGATCAGCTTGAAGTCGTCTCGTATCAGATAGTTGAGATATCTCATTAACTATGACACAATCGTCAGCGAACAAGAAAGAACTGCATTGAAGCTTCACTGGGAGATCATTCATGAAAATGGAAAACAATATTGGGCCAAGGACACTCCCCTGGGGAACACCCGAAGACACCCCACCCATTCCAGAAAAGCGATTATTCAGAGAAACTTGCTGCGTGCGATCAGTGAGAAAATCCCTTATCCAATCCAGCACCACATCATTTATCCCCAGCCTCATCAGTTTATCAATGAGAGCAAAATGAGGGACCAAGTCAAAAGCCTTCTCGAAATCAATGAACACTGCATCTACTTGGCCCCCTCTATCAAGAACCTCTGAAACATATTGGGTGAAAGTGACCAATTGTGTCTCACAAGAAAATCCTCGACGGAAACCGTGTTGGTTAGGACAAAGGTATCCAGTAACATCCAAAAAATCACAAAGATAATCTTTTATCAAATGCTCAGCAAGCTTACAACATCCACTAGTGAGACTTATTGGTCGATAACATGTGGGGGATTTTGAGTCGCCCTTTTTCTGGACAGGACAAACAAATGCGTGTTTCCATCTGCTCGGAAGTTTACCAAGATATAGAGATTTTTGAATAATTAAAGCAAGAAACGTGGCAAAAACAGATGGAAATAGCTTAATAAACTTAAAAGAAAAAGCATCAGTAGTTAAACAACTGGAATTTGGCATCTTCCTAATCCATCTCTCAACCTTAGAAACAGATGCCAAATCACAAATAAATTCAAGGTGCTGGTCATGCCCAGTTTGAGGATATTGGTTTAATGGCAAAAGGGTGGAAGGTTCAAATATGTTAACAAAATGTTCATTCAGCAAATTTGCCTTGTCAACATCGGAATGCACAATATTTCCTTGACTATCAATTAGACCTCCAATAGTTTTTCGCCCACCTTTGAATTCTGTTATCAATTGCCACAACTTCCTGTAATTGTTTTGCTTTCCATCAAAACACAGTCTCGTGATATATTGGTTTTGTGCAGCATCTTTGGCGGCGTTTAATTCCGAAAGGAGACTTTTATAATTTTCTTTGTGCCTTTCCGATTTGCCTCTCAATCTGAACCCACGCTTGCATCGATGTTCAAGGTTTCTGATATTCCTGTTAAACCAAGCCGGGCGTGAGCGTATTTTGCATTTAACAATAGGCACAGAAGCCTGGCGAACAAGCACAATTGTTCTAAACAACATCCATAACTGTTCAATGTCATCTAAGGGACAAGCCAGAGGGAGAAATTTATCCAGGTCATCAAGCAGCAAGGCACTGGTTAAACGTAAATTAACATGCTGGAACTTACAGGAGAAATTTGGTAATGAAATAGCAGAGGCAGGCTTATGTGTTAAACATAGATCAATATAAACAAGCAGATGGTCACTTAGACCATCCATAACGACAACATCTTGAAAGAGACTAGCTGGTCTTATCAAAAAAAGATCTAACACGCTAGAAACAGTCTGAGTTACACGGGTGGGTACTCTAACCACCTGTTCCAAATGGAAATCTTGCAGAAATGAGATAGCTTCACTTGAAATGGACATGCTTGGGGTGCCACTGGGCACAGACAAAGAATCCCAATTTACATGTGGAATATTGAAATCACCACCAATGACAATTCTTTTCTGTATCTTTGATATTGCACCCACCCTATTGAGAGATTCTCTCATGGAGGTAAAGATTCCCCCTCCAGAAGCCGGAGGGCGATAAGCCCCAATGACCAACAAAGAGGTAGACAGGTCAACACCAACCTTAAGGTTGCAGCCAAGGAACTCATGTTCTTTCCCAACAAATCGAAGCTCAGTTTGGATAGTGGACCGTATCCCTATGGCAACCCCACCTCCATGTAGATTGCGATCCCGCCGAAAAATGTTAAATCCAAGTGGAAATACCTCATTATCAGGGATCTCACCACTAAGCCAGGTTTCAGTAAGTATAAAAACATCTGGTTCAATGACAGTGATCAGGCTAGAAAACCCATTTACTTTGCTTCTAATTCCACGGACATTAATTTGCAATATGCGCAGGGAGCCATTTGACAACAAGCTTGTACCAGTAACAGCGGGGGTTAATCCGCTTGAATCAGTGCCAGCATCATGACGATTTAGAGTAATCCTTACTTGTTTACAATTTCTAAAAAATCGTTAAAATGGGTATGTAAACAACTTGACACAGCATATGCACCTTTCATTGAGTAGTGCAAATTATCATTTGACATTGAAAATTTTTGGACAGGAGAAAGATCAAGAAACTTAACTCTTCTGAGATTACACCAGTTAGATAGCGATAAATTAAGCCGATCAATTTCTGTAAGGGGAATGCCAGATATTAGAGCTGGAGGCAGACTACAAACAGATAGTTTGATACATTTACCAAACTGAAAATTTAGCTTACAAATGTCCTGCAACAATGCTTCAAAATCAGATATAATCAAATCAACAGGCTTACGAGCAACATCATTAATACCTACATGCAAAGTAATTAATATATCTTTACTTGTAATTTTGGAAACAAGACGGCGACAAATTGTAAACATGTCAGCAACTTTTCCTCCACCACGATAGAATGTGCGACAATAGGCGTTTGAACAAAATTTCACAAAAGGTAATAAACGTCGGACATTAGAGTCTCCAACAGTGATGATCGCATTTTTAAAACGAGGACCAGTCGTTGTGTGATGACTGGGACTAGCAAGGAGAAGAACTGGTTTTTCCAGCCTGCATTGAAGCGGAGATGTCACCCAAAGCAGCAAAAGTAGTATTCAGGTCTGGGACAGAAACCGGATTGTTCGCAACAGCACTTGATAAGGAAGACGACATTCCTGACGATAAACAATGGCCTGAATGACCAGACGTCGGGTCTGGGGATTTTCCATTTTTAGGAAGCAGTCCTTTCAAATCACCCACCAGAGTTTCACCGAGTTGTTCCAATGAAGCGAGTTTTGTTTCAATCTGTCCAATTTGAGGTTGAAGAGCTTCAATCTTTCTGACAACTCCAGACAACATGTTCTGCTGATCCAAGAGCAAGCTTAACACCTTATCAAATTGCGAGGAGCAACCGGCTGCAGTGGCTTCAGAAAGGATGGTCTTCAAGGGCTCGTTCGAGGCCTGGACCGGACCGAGATCATCAGCAATGCAGGGGTCATCATTGTTTGGTTGACTTGAGACAAGAGCGGCATCACAGAGCCGGATTGCGTCAATCAAGGACTTCCTCGTATATTTCGACAGATACTCATCTTTCTTCTCCAGGAAATCTGAAATAGCCCCAGCCTTCAGTCGAACACCTTTTTCATTCGAATTGAAGAAATCAACATCGTAAGTTGAAGTGCCATCAGAGGACACTGTAACATTTGTGATCTTTGCAGGGAAAGGAGGATGACCTGCGATAGAAGCAAAGACATACGCACCAATATCAAAGCTGTTAATAGGTCCGGGATTCAGTTCAATATCCGAACACAGAATAAGCAGCAAATGTAGCCATGAACACCAAAAAGATGGTGGAGGTGATTTTTGGCTCGACGAAAAACTATATCGTCGCCGATCCCTTCGGCACAACATACAGTAACTGTAGTAGGAAGATGATCCTTTCAAAGTCAACAACTGAGAGCTGGGATCAATGAAGACAGGAGCCAAAGGAAGAAGGTTTGCACTGCCATCACAGAATACATGTTCAGGAAGAGTACTGTCCAGCCCTTTAGTGTAGCAGTTAACAGGGACTGGTATTTCAGCCATCTGAAGCCTGCAGGCAGCACAGAAGATGAGAAGTGCTAAGCTCATCCACAGTCCAGCTCCAATTTTGGAGAGGTTAACAGTGATATCACTTTTGGAATGGGATACCATGTCTGCAATTGTAGTTGCTTATCAGATGAAGCTGACCAGCGAGTAAGCCCCAGAGAAACAATTTATTTAACCTAGGTGGTGTTGGCCAGACACCTCCACCTAAGCTTGGCCAATTGCACAAACACAGGACGTTCACAAATACCTCAAAGAAACAATGTTTCACCCATTGCTGTGAGTATGTATGTAATTGTACGAGTGTCCATTGCTGTGCTGTACATGGGTGATTCATAAAAAACCAAAGTGAAATGTTAGGTTATTTTGTTGGTGTTTGCTTGCTGTTTCATTGGTTTTTACATTGTTTTCTTTTCTCCTATGCTGGATTGTTGTACAGAGGCGAGAAAATTAATTGTACCACATATGGTGTGTTTTCCATCATGAATTTTCGGGGAAACCTCGATCCCATCAAAATTGGTACATATTCCAGAAATGATTTGACGCATATAACAATGCAACAAAATCCGATATCTTGAATCTGAAATCAACAACTCTCCCACTTTTCTTTGAAAGATCGAAAAACCGGCATGTACTTGTGGCACGAGTAATTTTCCCACCACTGTACAGTTTCATGTTGCTGGGGTGAGTGAAGCGCAGATAATTACCAGCTATGGTGAAATTTAGTGACATCGAGAGAGCTTTAATGGTGGAAATTTATTTCTGCAGTTATGCCTATGGACGTAATGGAGGCACCTGTTTATCCTGGGCCAGAGAAGCATTTTTGTTAAGCGCCTTCACAAAGATGCTCTAGCTGATTTCTGCATTTATGAACTGGTTGCAAATTTCAGAAGCACGAGCTCAGTTCAAATCTACAATAGAGGCCTCTCAGATCGGCCGAGTTCTTCAGAACCGAAGAATGCAGTGTTGAAGCTGTGAGGCGCACCGAGAAAAAGTAATCGAAGGCAGGCACAGAAAATGGGGATACCTACTTTTCCTTTTCAAGTTTGTAACGATTGCTGTAAGACCACGGCTTTTCATATCGTAGGATAATTTAGATCAATTCACAGCCCTTCGAATCATTCAGAGACCTCTATTTTACAACCCTTCGATTGCTTTTATTGATTATCGATTGTTTTTATGTTTCATTGTGTGAAAAATGGATATTTCTTCCAGAGAATTGAAAAAATTCATCAAATTCACCTAGTGGTTATATGGACCTACAAGGAAATTGGTGTCCAATCGTAACAAAGAGAGAAAACATGCCAAAATTTGGCAGACATGTCACAAAAGCATCAGATTACAAACTGACAAAATTTCAAAGATTTATCTCTTGTATATTTTGCTTGAGAAGGAAACGTCAAAGAATTTTGAAACGCACCTCGTGGGTAAATTTTTTACCAAACAAATAAGGCCAAAAATTGAGGCAAAAAGTTGTTTCGTGCAGGCACAAATTTTGAAGGACAGTTTTATTTTACTTTCATCGCCAAATAATCTCATAAAAAGAGGAATAAATATGGTTAATTTGAAAGAAATGAAGTGAGAACGGCCTTCCAACTTCATCACTGACTGTGACACTGAGTTTTGGCTATAGTGATTTGCTTCGTTTTTTTTGCCAATTTCAGGATTGAAAAACGGAGAGAACAAGAAATGTTCCGAGATTGAGCTGGATAAAACCCAGAGTTGCTGTAGATTTCCAGATTGAAAAGGCATACCTATCTGGCATGCTGAAGCTTTTGATTTTCGAAAATGGGATTAAGTCAACTTTGCATGTCCATGTGGTCATTTGAGGGAGGAAGTCTGTGCCTAGGTACCTAATTTGGCATGTCAAATGACCCCAAATCATTTACGTGAGTGAAGTTAATGAAGTAAATAATTTGTCAACACACTTTCTGAGGGAAAGGGTTTATAGGTACACTGTGGCCAAGATAGGGGACATTGTCCGCTCCGAAAAAGAGTGTCGGCCGAATGCACCAATACGACTAACTCTAAGCTTACACTTATCTTGAACTTATGTGCTAATTTCGATTGCGTCAACAACGAAAGCTTAGTGGGAGTTCGACCTAAGACTTAGGATTAGGGATAGTCGCTTTTTAGGGCAAGCTTAGCATTAGCATTAGTCGAAGTGCTAGGAATTGCACCATTTGCATTGCACCAACTTAAGATGTAACTCAAGGGATAGCTGAGTGGTATCTTAGCATTAGTGCTAGGTTGATCCAGACCAGACTTAGCTTATCTTTTTGACGTGCGATGAAGAGATTCCTTTCCGTTTTCGCGATTGCAAGCAAGGTGGAACACTCACATTTTGAAACGTGATTGATGGCGTGATGTGATGTGATAGTTTCTGCTTTCTTCTTTCCGTCCAAAAATATTTTCCATTTTATTTGAATTTGCCACGAAAGAAAGAAAAAAATTTTTATTTCCACTTTCCCCCGAAATTTCGGATTTATTTTTCCGAAATTTTTTTTTTTTTTTTTTTTCAAAATTGCGGGTCATTTTTTCAAAATTTCACATTTATTTTTCTGAAATTTCGGATTGCTTTTTCCGAGATTTTGGATTTTCATTTTTCCAAAATTTTTAATTATTTTTCCAAATCAATCCAATTTTGGATTTTTCGGAAATTTTGTGTTTATTTTTCCGAAATTTCGGATCATTTTTGCTGAAATTCCAAATTTATTTTTCCAAAATTTCGGAAAACAATCCAAAATTTTGGAAAAACAAATCAGAAATTTCGGAAATAATTCGAAATATCAGGGAATTAAATTGATCCTAAATTTCGAAAAAAAAATCGAAAATTTTGGGGGAAAATTTTTAAAAAACTTCGGAAAATTAAATTCGGAATATGTATATATCGTAAAAAACAAACCAAAATTTTGGAAAAACATCCGAAATTTTGGATAAATGAACATGAAATTTGGGGAAAATAAATCCGAAATAAATCATAAATCTAGACAAAACTAACCCCAATCGGTGTTTCTAAACGTTGTTAAAAAGTCCATGATGTATCCGAGTCGAAAATGAGATTTCTGTAGCCCACTTGAGGTTCAAAGCCCTGTTTTTGCCTCTTTCGGGGCCCTGTGTTTGACCATTTATATTGCAAATAACCTTTTTAGCCCAGAAATTCCTGCTTTTTGCAGAATTCGTTTTGGAGGTTTTAACATTGGAATCCCTGACGACAGCTGCAGTTGTCACTTCGCTCACCCTTAGCTACCACTTGGCTAACACTTAGCTAAGACGTAACTCAGCTCCCACTTATTGTTGGTGCAATGCTTTGTGACTGGCACTTGGCTGTCACTTCGCTATCACTTAGCCAAGTGTTAGTTTTAGTGTAAGCTTAGTCGTATTGGTGCATTCGGCCGTGTGTGTGCAATCCAACAGCAATTCCAAAATGAAAAAATTCAAGCCAACGAACCTGATATTAGAGAGCCAAAGCCGACTAATATGGAACATTGATGAAGGCAGTTACCAACAGCTATCCACCTTGCCGTTTCATCACCAAGTCTGGTCGGCTCAATGATTATGGCTTTACATTTGGCCTCCAAGGCTCTTTCTAATTCAGTTTCAAATATCTCCTGTGCATTTTCACTGTCGTAAACTTCTCTGATGATGGCAATATCTGATGGCAAAAGGTCCCTGGGAGGGCAATAGAAGGAGGAGGCTCAATGTCAAAGACGTCATACCCACTCTAGGTAAAAACCAGTATCAAAGACAAGGATGCAGTGCATAGCATTGTTATTTGCTGCATCCAGAAAGGGTGCATAGCATTGTCATTTGCTGCATCCAGAAAGGGTCTTAGGGCATATGAAAGGGACCTCAATTTTTTGACATAGAAATAAAGTTTGTCAGTGTGCAACAGCCTGTTCACACCAAAATTTATGATAGGTACCTACTTCCTTTTCTGTGTTATACCAACGCTTAACCTTAACACACCAACAGTAAACAATTCTTACAAAATTCAAATCTCACAATGCCGAAACCTTCACTTGGTAACCTCTTGATGAAAAAAAATGTTACGCAAAAAGGAAATTCAGAAAAACTCCTAGGTATGTTTCTGCTATAAAGGGCCTTGTATTGAGATTTACACATTTAGGTAAAGAATTCATTGGGCATCTTTCTTTTCTGTCGTAACAAACAGCAGAATTTTCATGTTCGGTTCTCTTCACTCCACCCACAGGTTCATGAAGAGGAATGACTGTACTCGTATGAGGTCACATTCTCCCAACTCTGGTTTTCTGTCGTATTAAAGGCATATGAAGGTAAAAGAACCGATTAAAAGCAGGCATCTGATTTTTGCACTTTTTTGGAATTTTTAAAACAGAACAAGGAGATTCTGGACATTGCCATGTTACTGCATATGGGGCAATGTGTTGTCTACCTAAAAAAAAAATAAGGCATTCTCCCAAAACCTCCCAATGGCAATTTAACCGCAAGACAAGTTGCAAAATACCTAAACTTTGCAATTTTGAAATTCTTCAATTTCTGGGTGGTTAATCTGGGAAACCTACAATTACCAACAAAGTAAGAACATTGCAGGATAACAGAAAAGGAGACACGAGGTCTTTAAATTTTAATTTTTTTATTTTAAGACAAAAAGAGCAGTGGCACGATAAGGCACTGCAAGCAAGAACAAGACATTTATAAAGGAATAGAAAAGTCAATTGCAGTCATAAATTCAAGTAAAAAACCAGTGAAATGGTAAAAAAATCAGTTCAACACAATTGAGTTGGTGCGGGAGACCCGAGCGGTAGCATTCCTTATGAGTGGAGAATTACGGGGAAAGGCTGTTCCACTTCAAAATAATTGCAGGGGAGAAAGAATTAGCATAACAAAAGCGCTTAGCTAGTGGGTGATAGAAACTAAGACCATTGTCAGTTCACCGTTGTGTAGATTTTAAAGAATAGGAGTATGGCTTGGGAAAATCAAGAGAACCAGAAACGATGTTGGCAAAAAGTTAAAGGCAATGGGCGTCCCGCCGTTGTTGCAGAGATGATAGGCCAAAATAAAGTTGTGAGAGGATTTGGGAAACACTTGCGGTTCGCTCACATTTACCAGAAATAGCCCTAGCGGCATGCCTTTGGACACTTTCGGGGGATTTTATATCGCACATTTTGGCGGGGTTCCACACTGCACAGGCATACTCCAGTGCAGGCAAAATAACTGACGCATATGCAACTTTTTTTAATCTGTGGGGAGGCAAACTTTAAGTTTCGGAAAATATAATTGCAAGTTTGGGAGGCCTTCTTAACCGTTTGTTCAATATGTTTACTCCATGTTACATCTTTGCTGATGGTTATTCCCAAATATTAAAAATGAGGAACAACTTTCAACTGGGCAAGGCAAATTGTGTAGTTTGAGGGTATTGGAATTTTCTGAACCCCAAAAATGACAACTTTACTTTTATTTGCACAAATTCTCATACCTGATCTCCCGCACCAACCAGAAATAGAATCTAAGTCTGCCGGCAGCGCCGCATGATCATCAAGACAAATAGGCCTAATTGAAATAATTCTCTATAAATTACGTTATCATCGGCAAACAGCCTGATGTTGAAACTAATGCTGTCAGAAACGTCGTTTATATAGATTAGGAAGAGGAGTGGACCAAATAATTACAACACCTGTGACGGTTGCAAGAGAAGATAAGCAATCATCAATCCTCACTCGCTGAGTGCGATTTGTCAAAAAAGAGGAAATTATTTTGGATAAATGTGCGGGAAAGTAAAAGCTGTTTAATTTGTCAAGCAATTTTTCATGTGGAAATTATCGGTCTTCTTTGGAAATTATTAGGATCCCCTACCCACCTATCCAGTTTATACACAAAGCCAAAGTACAGGAACCAACAAACACAAACTACTGAAAACAGGATCTAACCTTTCTATTCCGGCATCCACCATATTAATTTCAGCTTTTGCTCTGATCGTTATCAGAAGAAAAACCCATTTAAATGTGCAGAAATTTTGCCAAATAGGTACCTATGGAAGGAAAGTTTCATCCATAAATTTGGTGGCCCAGCTGAATTACAGCACTCAGGGAAATCCTCTATCTGGCTTCATCCGTTCCAAGCTGTATGGTTTCCAAGAAAAGTAAATACAGGAAAGCCTAATTGCTAAAATTGAAAAAAAAACTGCAATTTTTTAAGATTAGACCAGTTGATCCCAGACATTCCCAAAAGGAAGGGTCAGAGTGTGGGGGGAAAGCAGCTGGATTTATCGTTGTGGGGGGGGGGGGGTGAGGCTGCCATCAATTTATTTAGGGCTGCAATATTTTGGGACACAGCTCTACGTGCAGGAGGCGTGGTCAACGTGAGAGCAGCCACCCCCAAGAGGGGGTCCAGAAGGCAGTGTTCGGGGCAGGGCGCCCCATGATCTGCAAGATACAAACCAATTTTTATGGGTACCTGCAGGTTCATGAAAATCACACTCAGGGCCATCTGGGTACTTAGGAGAGAGAGTCAGGAACAATGGGATAAGGTTTCCCTGTTTCAAACAAAAAGGGGTTTTCTTCCAATATTTGGTCTCTTTTTCAAAGTTTAGAATGTTTGCAGCATGCTGAAAGTGAATAGGCCTAATGAAATTAACCGTGGGGTGATCCAGTGCGAATTAGCGCTAATCCGAGGTTGCGAATTAAATTTTCGCCATTTACTTCAATGGAAAAAATTACTCTGCAACCTCGGATTGGCGCTAATCCGCACTGGATCACCCCACGGTAAGTTTTGCATATGTCCACAAAATTTATTAAAAAACATTTTTGTCCCATGGTTCCTGCACTTTTTTAAAAAATGTTGGAACAGTGGGACATGTGAGGTTACAATGGGACAAAAAATGCATTTTCAAAAAAACCAAACAATATTAAAATAAAATTGAGATAAAATGGCAAATCAGTCTTTTACATAGGTAGGTAAGGGCTCAATACTAAAGTGTAAATATCAGCCCTTAATGGCACTTATTTTGAACTATTTGGCACTTCTGGATGTGACATTCAAATGGTGGGTTCCCATCAAAAATGTTTGCTGGAAGGTAGTTTTTGTCTACAGTTCTGTTAAATTTGCTTTTGCAGTCAAATATGGCCGACGAACCAGAGTTCTCTAAATCTGTTGAACCTCTTGCATCGCTGGTTGACACATTTAAATCGATAACCTATCAGTAAAATGGGCCCAGCAAACACATAGGTACCCAAAAATACCTTTTCATAAATGTCATCGCATATTGGACAACAAAAAGTTGACTGGAAGCACTCCAAGTATAACAGTGACAACTGGCTCCACAGGGTCCTTTCTCAAAATGTGTCCAATGTAACTCTTCGACACATAGTCCACAGCATGAGGGTTTTTCTGTCTTCACGGAGATTCTCTTGGACATAATCGACTCCCGACTTGTCGATATAAGGGAAGAGAGTCATCTCTGTAGACATGCTTGTTCCATTCCATGGGTTTCCATTGTCCAAGGCTTTCTGGCAACCTTTCTTGAAGTGTGGTGAAAAAGATTTGGTTTGGAGCCATTCTGTTTGTTTGCCAGCAGTTGCATTGCAAGGACAAGGAGGTCTGCACTTATCGACAGCGGACTTGCTTGTCCATGGCTTCTGGTTGAGAAAGAGGGAGGTCTTTGCCATTCTTGCCATGTAGGTACCTAATCTGCTTCAATTTGGTTCTTGACTTGACTGTCAGTTAAAATTTTTGAAGATCCAGGACCTGATGCCCCTATTCGGAATTTTTCATACTGCTGTCTTTGGAAGTAGCCTAATCTGGTGCAAGCTTCAAAAATTTGGCCAATATCTGGTTCATTTGATCTGGATTGCTCTGGGTGTTGTTGATCATAATTCAGAGAAGGGTCATGACCCACTCACTGGTAGCAGCATTACCACAGGTGATTTTGCAAAAAAAATGTGTGACGAAAAAAAATGCAGACACAGCCCCGTATTTGTCATATGCCAAAAATTCTTATAGCGAGAATAGGTACACAACTGTGGAAACACAGTGTGGATGATCGGGTTCTTTTTTCGGTCGGGTACCTACCCGGCTGCCACATTCAAAAGTAGAGCAGTGCTCAACTTTGGTTGTGTTTTTCATCCGTGTTGGTGAGGATAGGCTCTTGTTGCCTCGATTTGCCTTGCAGGCAGGTCGTCATCATTATCAACAAGGAGGGATGAAAATTGAAGGAGAGGTAGAGAGTGAGCCACAGCGGCAGGTAGGAGAGGGGCAGGAAACTAGTTACACATGTTGCGAGTTGCGATCAGATGCACTTTTTTGAAGCGAGAAAGAAAAACATCATTGAATCAATGCAGGAGTGATTGATGCCTTGGTTGAATTGTCATTGATTACCCCATGGCTTCATGCTGGCGCGGAGTCAAAAACCGATTTTCTGTGGCAGAGCGCGAAATGAGAGACTGGATTACCGACAACCTGGAAAACCATGGAATACTCGCATGGATTTTTGAAGACCCTGGAAAACCTAAAAAAAACTCGGGGAATGTTGGAAAACACCGTGGAAACCTGGGACTTTTCAAAAAAAAAAAAAAAAGGAAAAATCAGGGGAAAAAATCAGAATTCCCTGATTTGTCCCTTGAGAATTCCCTGGTTCATTGCACAATCAATGAATCTCGAATCTTTGGCATCTTTTTCCGAAGACACTCGCAGACGACAAAATTTAGGCCACTCACTCATGAGTTGAATCACGAATGGCATTTTCTGCTTCCAATGCCTTACATGCTCAGCCATGAGCCAAGTGAGACTTTGGTGATTACTCCAAGTTTTCTTCGCTTCCTTTTAAATTTTTACGCATCAAAAGGACAGAGATTTGCTCACGGAGGTGATAATTTCATCAATTTTTCACAAGCTTATTTTCAAAATTCATGCAAGATTCTTCTTGTTTAAGAAACATCAATTTTTCACACGAAATTCACCGAATCAAATAAATAATATCGTGCGAGCTTTTTTTGTCAAAACTCTCTCCCCTAGAACACAAGTCTAGGGCTTCAAAATTTCCGAAAATTTTGTGGTCCTTCTCACATTCAAGTTAATTTTTTTGCAATCCACCCACCCAGTTGTTCAGGTTAGGTTACGTTAGGTTAGTTAGGTTCGGTCAGGTCAGGTTAAATTCCTTTAGATACTTGTCGAAAACGTGTGTTGTGGCGTTAGGTTAGGTCAGGTTAAATTCCTTTATTATTATTATTATTTGGTATTTCATGTCATGTCCATCTCGGGTTTCCCCGGTTACACCCACCGCACGGGCCGAAGCCAAGTAACGGTGAGGTTTTGCACTGTGATGATGATCGGCCGCGCACTTCCACCGCATTAAAGCAGCATGTGAAGCTGAGAACGGTGTTTCATGAAGTGCACGGCTTCTCACCGTGCACCATTCCAGAAGCCATCAAATCCAATGACGGTTAAGTTGGGCACGTCTCGCGAATCTGATGGATCCCGAAATGGCAAAGGGTTTGGTTGGGTTGCGTGGGTCCTTCAGGACAGCGAGGGACCACGTACAGCTGCAACACCAACCAGCAGGCGGGAGCAGGCTATAGTGGGCCACACCAAAGGGTGCAGCAACACGTCCAAACAAGCCCCCGACTACCAGACATCACAGCACATACGCAGACATGAATAAGTAGATATTTTAGGAAAGGAACATACTCGTACATAGAGTCAGAACAGGCCGAAATGTTCATTGAAAATAGTTTAGAATCCCACCAATCCCGGTCTCTCCACCCACATTCCACCGCCAAGCTCATACCTCATTCCCACCCGGGGAACAGACTCATCCACACCCACAGTGTCACCAACCAACCCATCATGTCACTCAAGACTCAAGTAAGGTTTACGGTTTCTTTTTCCCAGACCTTAAGAAGAAGAAACAACCGACAGAAATGAAAAAAAACAAAACAAAAAGAACAATTTCCCTTCTACCAAATCAGTCCATTCCAAGGGAACGATCCAGCCTCCTCCATTCCACCTGGTCAATCCAGACACACACCGCAGTGATGTCACAAATCCTTCATCATTGGCTCAGCGTCAGATCAATCATCCTTTGGGCTTGGTTCTCGTCATTTCCTGCACCTCCTTCGCCTGTCACTCAAGAAGTGAGGTTCACGGCTTCTTTTCGCCACGACTCAAGACTCAAGTCAGGTTTGCGGCTTCTTTTCAAGACTCAAGAAGGGTTGCAAAAAACGAAACATTTGAAAAAAAAACAAAACATTTGTTTTAAAACAAAATTGGATGTTTTAAAACACTTTTTTTTTTGTTTTAAAACAGCCAGAAAAAAAACTTGTTTTAAAACATGATTTTTGTTTTAAAACAAGGTGTTTAAAAACAAATATTTTTTTCCTTTTTCTTGTAAAACTTTGAGAGAAGCCCGAGTGAATGCAGCAACATACCCTGGGCAGTATGCAGGCAAAAACAAATCGAATTTGCCCATTGGCCACTGCCAGATACCATATTATTCTGTGCACACAATGCACGTCTAGCTCCTCAACTTCACTCGCGGTTCGATATGGCAGGTACCTACGTGAATAAACTCATTTGATGTGCTGGAATTTGCATCAATGGTTAACATTCGGGATTCGGGGTGCGTAAATATTCCTGGAGATATTCCAAAATTCTTGGAATGTTCGTTGGATTCTATTCATTTCTATTTGTTTATCATTTTTCAAAAAGTCAACAAAATAGCAAGAATTAAAATGAAATACAATCCAATTTTCACCAACCACGGCAAATTTTATCGTTAACCATTAGGTACAATTTTGTGATGATGACAAAAAAAGAAATACCTATATAAAACAACTCACCACAGGCCATACCCCAAGAGAAAATTGTTCAGGTGTTGATAAAAGCTTAAATAATTCCTAATTCCTCGTACACATCATTTTGTTTTCCTGTTTGTTTTTGAGTGTCAAAAGTTCAAAACTAAAGGGAATTACCTATTATTTACAAATTCCCAGGAAATTTAGGTAGGTACAACAAAATTACCGGAAATTTTGAGAATTATTTCAATGAAAATTGCCCGTCAACAAGTGGCAAGTCAGGTGCAATGCTTCCTGTTCCTAGTTATGTTCCCAAAATCATGACAATTCCATAATTCATTTGACAATTCTTGTTTTTAATATTACACCATTCAAATAGGCACTCAGCATTTGCTGGACTCATAGGTATTTGCTTTCCAATCTGATTGTTTTTTTTTGTTTTTATGCGAGTGCCTTGGTAAGCTGTTCCGTTTTAACTCTCTACAAGGTATCTCCCTTCTTAGTCATTATTACAGTACCCACCTACCGAATGCCTTGGCCTATTTTGAGTAGGTAGGTACCTATTTTATTTGCATGGGTCCCTGTTTTTATTTTCCTTGCATCCAAGATCATAAAATGCATGTGTTGTGTTTGATGCTTTCGTCATGTCATAAAGAGGTTACCAGACAGAAACAAACACTTGCCAATGAGTCCTATCAAAATCCTGTTTTTCTTCTAATTTCTGATCACCTGCCTGCTCCTTCTTCATGGTGTTTCGTGTTTCAAGGTTACCTATTTATTTGGTTTCTGGCAACTGGAAAATCGTGACAAATGGCAAACCATTCGCGGTTTTAAAATAAATGAAGTTCATGATCATGATCAAAAATAGAAATAGGATAGACTAGAATGATGTGGATGTTCCCAAATTTGAACCAAAAGGAACATTGCCATAAACTATGTTCTTGGGAACAACATAACGACACTGGGTGACAACATGGAATTTTGCTATGACCTGTGACATTCCATTTCAGAATCTATCGATTTTGGGTACAGATGCAGATGGTGCATCACAGAAATTGGTCGAACATAAATGCAGCTGAGAACATTTAAACAGTCGGCCATGTTGTAGGTATTGTCACATGTTTTGAATAGGTCCTCTGGCCTATCAATGTTTTTTCTTGCAAGTCATTTTTCAATGAAATGAGCACACCATCAAGTGGTTGGTTAAGTTTCGAGGGTGTGTGAGATTTTGAGGTTTGTGATAGTGTGACGTGGACATAATTATGGAGTGAGGAAAGGCAAAAAACTGTGGAAAATGAGAGATCGGAGTGATTTTGATGTTCCACATATTCAGTGGAACTTAATCACCGGACAGCTGATGTTGACAAGTGAAAGTAATGTTGAACATGATCAAGGCAACCTGGAGGAAAATTCTGTTTTGTTCGTTATTTTTCAAATTATTGTGCTTTAGACTTTAGTACCTACCATTTACCAAGGTAAAAAACGATTTGTTCGGTGAAAGTTGTTCAGTAAAATTATTTTTTTCATCATATTGTTCATCTTCTGATTCATTTCTGAGTAGGTAGCTACTGCCATTTTTGACCTGCAAATAGACCAGGTAGATGTGACATTTAACATGTGGGTACATGCTTCTTTTTTAATATTTTAGAAAAAAAAAAAAAACGTTTTTTTTAAAAAAATTAAATTTTTTTTGCAAATGTTACTGGTGTCAAAATTAGCCCATTTCCAAAGGAAAAATTTGTTTAAAAACAATTTGATAAAAAACACCTGTTTTTGTTTTAAAACAAACTGTTTTAAAACAAAAATGTTTTTTTTTTCAAAGCCTTGTTTTAAAACGTGGTTTAAACAATGTTTTAAAACAATTTGTTTGAAAACAAACAACCCTGGACTCAAGTAAGGTTTACGGCTTCTTTTCGCCAGACCTTAAGAAGAAGAAACAACTCACAGAAATGATAAAAACAAAACACAAAGAACAACTTCCCTTCTACCAAATCAGTCCATTCCAAGGGAACGATCCAGCCTCCTCCATTCCACCTGGTTAGTCCACACACACACACACTGCAGTGATGTCACAAATCCTTCATCATTGGCTCAGCTTCAGATCAATCATCCTTTGGGCAGGGTTGTTTGAATTAATTCATTTAGAATTAATTCATTGAATAATTCATGAATTAATTCAGAGCCCTCTGAATTAATTCAATTGAATTAATCATTTGAATTAAATCAAAAAATACACATATTATTTTGAAATCAAAAATACACGAATTATTTTGAGTCTGAAAAATTGAATTGTTATTTTTTTCTCAAAATCAAAATGTTCTATGGCCACATGCCAAAATCGATTGCAAAAAATGTTCTCACATAAAATGCAATGCTTTTGGAAACAAGCGACGAGTGGTCATTGGTCGGCATGATATCACTGGTGGTACTTATTAGCAGGTATTCAGTTTGGACTTAGCGAAGTTGGTAGTTTTTTTTTTTTGGTGAAATGCGATATGTTCTGCACTGTTCTGTTTAAGAACCTCAGAACTGTCACTAAAGGCAAACAGTATCATTATTATTCATTTGGCATTAGCACAACACCTTGGTCCATTCCCCTTTTGGTTTGGAGCTGGGATGATCTGGTAGAGTTAGATTAGAGTTGCATCCTTGGATCACCATTCATCGATCACAACAAACGGCCTTTTTAGAATATTGACTCCAACATACATTTTCGATTTTACACTCTTATTCTTAATTTAATTCTTGTAACTACGAACCAGCATGTTCTTGCCTCTCGGTCTCGGCCCTGGGACTCTTGTAGTTGACTGACAGTTTGTTGTACCACATTGGTTAGTTGTTTTGGATTTGTTCCACTTCACTTGCCACACAATGGCCAGGCTTCAAACGAAACTACCACATGACACAACATGTCATCATATGGAGTTTTTCAAAAGTCTTCGAACATAGGCGACAGGCTTCTTGCAGGGGCCATCTGATTTCAACAGGGCTTGATGCAACTACACGCCTTACACGAAAGTCAATGTTTCGTGGCGCATGTTGCCATTGATTTCAAATGGCGCCTGAGTTTATAAATAGCTCCTATGTTCGAAGACTTTTGAAAAGGAGTGTATAGAGGCCCTATAATTTTTTGAAGTATGGGTTGAAGGCTGAAGCGTGAAAGGCGAAAAACTACAGCTTTCTACATTACATTGCATTGCACTGTACAGTGACAGAAACAATGATGTGGCCCAATAACCATATCGTAGGCGGGTGGTTAACGGGCACCTTTTATATCGGTATAGGATTTTTGTTTCTTTTTACTGTCTGGGTCAGCAGCCAGCAGCAATGTTTATTGTTTCTGTGACTATGCACTGGTCTGCGAGGAGCATAACACAAAAAGGTGTCCCCTGGTGGCCCTGAGTCCCTGATACCAGGAAACAGGATGGTTTTATTGGTTGACCATCTGGTTAAGATATCTCTGGATTGACTAAATTGTATCTTCTGGGTGATGTTCAAATTTGTGCTTTCCTCAAGCTGGAGTTGTCAGTTGAGGCCAATTTGAGTGTTCCACACTCACCTGCCACTCACCAGCCACCATAAGCAAGAAAGGAACACGTTCCAGGAGTGCCTGAATCAACCCAGACAGCAGTGCAATCTCGATTATCCCGATTAATTAAAAAGGGTGCGGCGTCCGGGTAATTGAATTTTCCATATAAGCGGGGTTTATTGGTACGTAATGTTGTTTGTTGGTAAGTTTTCCACAAGGCAAGCACATTTGTTTTCTTGGTACATGTATGTACTGCATGTACATTCCATTTAGATCTGCAGATAAACAATGCAGAAATAGCCTTAGTGAAAAGTAAAAAATGTTTTATGCATTCACACAGTGCTGTAGAATGGAACTTTTAAAAATTAAGCTGAAAAGCAATCAGGATTTAAGGGGTTCCGGATAATCGAGATTGCACTGTAAAATTGGTAAATGGTAACAAACATTTCAGCTACCTAGCTAGCTGCAGCATACCAATACAATAAATGGAACACCGAGCTTCAAGGCACCACTTAGGTACCAGCATCTCTCTTCAAGCTCAAATTCATATTTTTTATACAAATGCAGTTGTTTGTTATCATTTTTCATTCTTCGCTTCGCAATGAAGACAAACAAATTACAAAAACCAAACAAAATCCAAATAAATAGCATAAAAGATGCACGTACCGTACCTCAGTACCTTGTAGGCATGCTACAGGGTGTATTGATAATTGTTATTGGAAATTTTTTTCTTTTTTCTTTCTTTTTTTGTATGCAGAAATGTATGCAGAAAATTTGAGGAATCTTCAGGCCAATATTGCCAACACTAAGTCTGAGGTCACAGGTCGTCAAAGTAAATGATGATGTGTCATCACCGCTTCATCTTACCAAGGGCGTTCCACAGGGATCAGTTCTTGGACCTTTGTTCTTTATCATTTATGTCAATGATTTCTTTAATATTCAATGTCATTCCAATTTAGTCCTTTATGCAGATGACAGTAGTCTTTTTTCTGATTCCGATAACTTGGAGCTTGGGATGAGGCTTATGCAACAAGATCTTGATATGGCTTCAGAATGGCTAAATGCCAACCGTCTGAAATTGAATAAAGAAAAGACTAAGCTAATTGTTTTCAAAACAACCCATAAACAAATGCCCCCTTGTGATGGCCTGAAATTAGGCAACATTATTATTCACCCCACGAATGTTGTGAAATTCTTGGGCATTTTTCTGGACTGTCACATGTCCTGGAGTCAGCATATTTCTCACGTTCAAAGGTCCTCAATTTTTTGTATTATGTTTTTGTGAAGGCATCCCCTTTGATACCACAAAAATTCTTGAGACAAAAATGTACTACGCCTTTATCAATTCCCGACTGATATACGGTTTAGAGGTGTGGGGTAATACTTATAAATCAAAGTTACATCCCCTTTTGGTTCGGCAGAAATCATTTGTTAGAATCATAGCAGGTGCTACCAAATATCAGTCATCCTTGCCCCTTTTTCGAGAATGGACCATTCTTCCATTGTATCATCTAGTTATTTATCGTCTTGCACTTTTTGCTTGGAACATTTTGCATGAGAAATACAAAATTCAGGGTATTCATTTTTCCTATGTTTGCCATTCCATTCCCACAAGATCCATAGCCTCTAAGGAACTTCAGATACCCTTTGCTGGGACGAATTATGGTAAAATGTCTCTAAACTGCAAACTACCCTATGTATGGAACAAGTTGCCCAGTGATTTGAAAACCTTGAATTCTTTTCATCTTTTTAAACGGTCATTACTGAGTTATCTACTAACTCTGGAAACAGAATTTATATTTAATTCATTTTTTTGATCGAAAGGCAACCATATTCCCACGAAAGGTAACTTGCAGCTTGGTGAAATCCTCCCAATAACACTCGACCAATTTTGTATTTGGGTGGGTATCCCCTAGCATTGCTATTTCCCACCTTTTCCTCTTCCTGGTCCTCATTTTCCCCAACCATAGGTCCTAGTTTTTCACCTTTAAATGTCAGGTACCTTAGGTTAGCCTTTTTTATGCATATTTTTGGCATTTTTGCATTGTGGAAGAAAGGAATTTTTTTTTTCCTCACTAACATTGTCTCCTTTTTTTCTTCCATCCCGGCATACCACTTTCCTTGGTGGGGCTGGAATTTTTCACCTTAGGGTCAGAAATATCTGTTCTGTTGCTGTTATGACTTAAAACCGAGCTTTATCGGTCACATCATTTGAACAATTTGACAAACATGATCATTTGGTGCTGCGCTGATGAATGGTGCACTCATCTGCTGCCAATGCGGCCCTTCTATCATCGTTGAATGATGCATTTGCTGATCTACAATTATGAATGGGTTTCCAACTTCTATCCTGGTAAGTGTCAATGTCTGGATGGACTTGTTGTTTTTTTTTGTCTTTTTTTTTTCTTTCTTGGTAACAACCTGATGATTTAAAAATTTGTCACTATGGGAATTTTCTATTACTTCATTGAGGATAACAATAAAATTAGAATTAGAAATTAGAAACTAAGAAATGAAAGGAAAGGATGATTTTCTTCATTTTTGGCAAACTCCCAAAAAATCCCCCGTATGTCAAATGGGCATCAAAATGTCCCTTGATGATTGATGATAGTCTTTTGGTGGGCAAAAATACTCTATGGAGAGGGGGTTTGAAAAAAATTCACTTGTTCATTTTTATTAATTTAATTTAATATTGGATAGAACTGGATTTACATGAGCTTGTGCTTTGAAGAAAAAATCCTCAAATTTTATGTATTGGCCAGAACCAGCTACCTGCCTTGCAAATACACATTGCATAATGGTAGGTGAAAGGTGAGTCGACCGTAAACTTCTGCAACCAAATTCTTCATGGATATGACCTCAGGTCATTATGCATGATATTATTTTTTGGTGAAATGGTGGCAGTTCTTGTTTTTGTTTTTTACTGCTGTCCAGCTTGCTATGTGTGTAAGCTGGAGCAGGTTTGCAACCCAAAGAGGGAATTCCCATGTGCCAAAAAAAAAAAACAAAAAAAAAATGAATTATTCCATGAATTAATTGAATTAATTCATGTATTTTTTGAATTAATTCATTTTTATTGCACCTTGATTTAATTCATGAATTAATTCAAATAATTCAAATAATTCCGAATTAATTCAAAAAATTGAATTTTTTAAATAATTCATGAATTATTCCATCCCTGTTATTTAATGTTTAATTTTCCTGCACGTGTCAACACAAAATGGATTTTTCCCTGGTCCGTCTGCAGCTAGGTACCTACCTACCATTCCTCGGTTCCTGCTCGCAAAATAGCGAGGCCGGCCACCAATTTATTTGTCCAAGGGCAAAGTAGGTAATGGTAAATGTAGGCAGATGAGTACAATAAGATGAATAGGTATTGGCCGGCCATGATCATCTGGTTGCTTCGTCTTCACAAGTGATATTGCTTTTTTGTCATGTTCTCTTGCCTTTTTTCGTGTTTTGATTGAACAGGGACAGGCTTGACATTTTACCCATGTGATGAAAGCCTTATGCAATGTTTGGCCACACCAAAAGAGTCTGCAAAACTCACCGCTGCCTAACAGCTGCAAAGGTTAGTTTCAGTTTCATCTGATAAGATTGGCAGGTGTCTGGTTCCTGGCATGGTTTATTTTTGCCACCAAATTTAATTTTTGAATTTTTTTATAAATTGTTAGGCACATAGGCCTACCTAGGTATCTACCTAGGTATAATTGGAGAACTAGGTTCATACGTTGGGTCAGGGCTGCAAAAAGTCATTTGGAGCCGTGGAGCACGGATTTTGGAGCCTGCTCAAATTTTGGCCGAAGAGCTTTTTTTTTGCTCGCCAGCCCGTTACGATCCCGGTCGAAAATTCAAAAGGTTTGTTCCTGAAAGGTTCAAAAGGTTAATAACTTGATTCTGCAAAAATTTTAGGCATTAAAGTTGCCATAACGTCCGACGTCATCATCTTCATCCTTCTCACTAGCGGTGCAATGTCGCAAGTCTTCATCCATCTCTTTCGATCCCGGCCGAAAGTTGGAGAGCTTTTTTTTTGCTACCCGGCCCATTTCGATCCCGGTCGGCCCAAAGCGGGAGCATGCTCCTGGCCCCCGAGTGCATTGCTCCCGTGCTTCCGACTTTTTGCAGCCCTGCGTTGGGTAACTACTTGTCAATAGTTTTTGTTCCATAAAGATTTTCCAACCTTCACATGGACCTCTAAAATGAGTCGACTTTGAAAAATCATGCCCCAAAAATTACGGAAACTTTGGAAAGCCTGGCATTTTCAGCAGTCCAGTGACTTCCATTTGCATTTGATTTTTGCATGGTTCAGTAGGTACATAGGTACCTACCTACCTAATAGAAGGGAGCCATAAGCTTGGTGGTGCTGGTTTTATAACAAATCTTATCTGTTTGCAATTGATGAGAGTGCATTTGGAAGTGCAAAACTGCAAATGCGGTGATAGAAAATTGTCACAAACCCATTGGGTGGTTGCCGGTAAAGGACTGTTTGCCAAAACAGACATTCTCGCAAACTGTACCCTTCGGAGTTACCTTATCACATGCATAAGTCATGATAGGTAAGTTGTCAACCAGGCCAAATTGGAGGATACTTGCAACTTTTGACTTCACACGCTTGACTGCTCTACGTCAAACTGAGAAATTTTTGTCCACCCTTCAATGAGTGGTCAATCCCATCTCTCATTGTTAGAGTGGTGGGATTTTCCACTCGTTTGAAGGTGGGCACAATGTTTCCATGTGACGTGGTCGTGGAACAACGCAGATGAAGTGAAAAGTTGCTGGTGTTTAGCCTGGCTGACAACATCATGTTGCTAAGAACTTGTGCGGGGCGGTCTGCAAATCTTTGGTTCAAATGAGCTCTTCTCCCACTGATCTATACTCTGAGATCCATCAATGGTAGGCCGTGTGAAACCTGCCTGGGTAGGTACTTGATAGAAGAACAATGCTTTGCCTCAATTTGTTGGTTTTTGTCATCTTAACAATTATTCCAGAGCGATCCAAGTCAAGTCACCGTGGTGTCGAGCGTGACTGTCGCACATCACCACTGCCACACGGGTTTTCCCTCGCTTCAGCCCTACTGAACAATAAAGATGGTTTTGCTGGTCGGGAGGCGGATTCAGGTTCAAATTCCGAGCTGTATGATTCCATCTCTGAAGCTGATATTCTGCATGCTCTTGAGGAAGCAGAGGGAGGGACAGATTGTTCAGGAGATGTACCGGGGGCCAAGGACGCGACAACGGGCATGTTGAATCCCAAACACAGTATGCACAATGCTCGTGGTTTGCAGAATGCGGCCGATGATTCGGCTCCGATGGTCTTGGCCAATGAGAGAACCAGCCTACTGGAATTTAGAAATGCCACAAGCAGTAAAGTCAAGGATGCCAAGACGTGCCACAAGATAACAGAAGCGCTCGAAGGAGTGCCCTTAGTCTCCAGTCACGACAGTGTCCTTGCCAGCTTTGCAGCTGCTCGTTCCACCCTGTGTCTGCCCAAGTCTGCTGGTCAGAATGGGCAGTCCGCTGCCAATCGGAGTGTGGAATGTGGAATTGAGAACATCCAATTCCATGACAGGCCTTCTGATAAGGGTGAGCCTAATTCTGCTGGAGGGCAAAGCAAGAACAACATCGAGACACCTGCAGACAGTCTGGAGTTGCCGTCTCAGTCAAAATCCATTGAAGGAAGCTTTGCATTATCGGCCAGTTTTGCTACCCAGGAGAAACAGAATCTAAGCCACTGGGGAATTCCATCAAGTGTTGTTCAAGTAAGTACCTACCTACAGGGGTCATGCACTCTAAAATCTTGTCGTGAGTCATTCAAACAGTCATTAGGTATTCAATGTTTTTCCAGTCATTACCTATTCAATGTTTTGCTATAGTTTTGTCCCAGTTTTTAAATTTTGCAATCCTTCCTGCACACCACAGTTTCCCTTTTCATGACTCAAAAACATGCTTGCTACCAACTGGAATGCTCAGGGAATTTTTTTGTAACCTGAAAATGTGGAAATCTCAGGGATTTTGAACTTGAAAAGACCGGGATAATTGCCATAAAACAGAGGGAAAGCAGGTTTTCATGTCATTTTCAGTTTGCATTTTTTTAATTCCCAAAGATGACACCAAATGTTCATTCGTGTCTTATCATTATTGTCTTCATCAGCCCACTCTAGTCTTGTCCTATTCGACCAATTCCTTGGCAAAATGTCTGCTAATAGACCCAGGAAAAAGCTGGGAATCCTGAAAATCGGAAAAGCTAAGGTATTTCGATTTTGCAAAACAGAAGCAACCATGAAAAAAAGAAGGAAATGTTCTCAATGAAGGGTCCGGTGGCAAATGACTTTGGGTGGAAAGTTTGGTTTTCAATTTAAAGCTTGATATAAAATAGAAATAGAAAAAAGCTTGATTTTCAAATTAGGTCGCAATATTTCATGGAGGCTGCCAATGATATGGCATCCCGACAGCTTGCACTTTTGCTCTGTTGTTTTCCTGAATCGGAAGTGAATTCCATTCTTTGGTGCCAATTTCAGCATGAGCACTACGAACAGGAAAATCACACATGTCGAAACTTGAAATTGAAATAAAACTCAGCCGCTTGTTGTCAACCTACTGGCTGATAACCGCCTTTTTGGCCCGAACTTCGCGAATCACATCCCTGTAGTTCAATGCACGAGCACCACGAACGGCAAACATAGTCAACTATAGAGTAACAAACTGGCCGCTAAACGTTCGTATATAACTTGTAGATGGCGATGTTTCGCCCACGCCAGCATAGTGCCTTGTCAAGCAAAATTGGAACAGATCTCTGGTCTCCTTCACTGCTGTTCTAGGACTATACTATTTTTTTTTTCATAATATATTGTGCTTGACTTTGCCTTATATTTTGCTTGACAAGGATAGATTCTTGTTGGCGGGGGCGAAATGTCACCATTTAGGTACAAGTTATTTGCGAAATTGCTAGCGGAGAGTTTGTTACTTTATTGTTGACTATCCCTGAAGTTCGTCAGGGATGGGCAAGGTAGGGTACCTTAGAGGGGGGTAAAGAGGTCTATGACGGGGGGGGGGTAGGGCACCGAAAATGCAGGGGGTCTGGGGGGCGGCAGCCCCCCAGTATGGGGGGTCTGGGGGGAAAAAAGCTGAACTTTTTTTGAAAAATTAGGGGCCCTCAGATGCCATTTCGCGACATTTCAGGTCCTTTTTTTCTTATCCTGGAGGGTTTGCAGTCGCAATAGATGGAGCAAGGAAATAACTCTCAGACACGACTTTCTGGATGAGTTTTTTTTTTCATTTTACCATTTTCTGTAAATCAAAACAGAAAGTACAAAAGAAACAGAATGTTGCTATTGAAGTCCTGGGGTGTGCAGGACACACACCAGGACTTCGGCCAAGGGTCCCCTCGGAAAAAGGCTAGGGGGTAACATCGGCCGAAGGTCGAGGTTACCCCCCCAGCCTTTTCCGGCAGGGGAATCAATACAGGAATTACAAAAGAAACAGAATGTTGCTATTGAAGTCCTTCCTGGTGGGTGCAGGACACGCGAGGACTTTGGCCAAAGGTACCCTTGGAAAAAGGCTAGGGGGTAACCTAAGCCAAAGGCAGAGGCCTGGCCTTTTTCCGGCAGGGGAATCAAAAAGGAAGTAGGTACAAAATAAACAGAATGTTGCTATTGAAGTCCTTCCTGGTGTGTGCAGGGCACACACCAGGAAGGACTTCGACAGCAACATTCTAGGTTGGGGTGGGTAACCTCGGCCAAAGGCAGCGGTTACCCCCCCCTAGCCGTTTTCCGGCAGGGGAATCAAAACAGAAAGTAGGTACAAAATAAACAATATTGCTACCTATTGAAGTCCTGGTGTGTGCCCTGCACACACCAGGACTCTTTTCCCACCTTTTTCCGACTTTCGGCCAAGGGTACCGCCGGAAAAAGGCTGGGGGGGGGGTAAGCTCGGCCGAAGGCCAGGGGGGGTAACCCCCCCTACCCCCCCTATGCCCAACCCTGCAGGGATCCACATGCAGCTGATGATCTCAACCATTTTCTGTGCTTCTGGGATGTGCCGAATCTTCTGGAAAACACAGCACTGCCATCTGAGAGTCTCGAAACTGAATTGGTAGGTGGGTGGCCAGGTTGTGAGTTGTGACCTTTTCATCAAAACCTCGTCAGGAGGTTGAGATGCCTTGTCGACGTCATGTTCGACGTCATGTCAGTAATTTTGACATCGAAGTACCCAGGGAGCAGGGCCCCTGGCAGGGGGTTTGGGGGACAGCGTCCCCCAAAAGCTGAAGCTTTTTTGAAAAATTAGGGGTCCTCAGATGCCATTTTACGACATTTCAGGTCCTTTTTTCCTTATCCTGGAGGGTTTGCAGTCGCAATAGATGGAGCAAGGAATAACTGTCAGACACGACTTTCTGGATGAATTTTTTTTCATTTTACCATTTTCTGTAAATCAAAACAGAAAGTAAGTACAAAAGAAACAGAATGTAGCTATTGAAGTCCTGGGGTGTGCAGGGCACACACCAGGACTTCGGCCAAGGGTCCCCTCGGAAAAAGGCTAGGGGGTAACATCGGCCGAAGGTCGAGGTTACCCCCTAGCCTTTACCTACCCCCCCCCCCCTAGGGGGGAACCCCCCCTAGCCCCCCCCATGCTCAACCCTGGGTGACAAGCTTTGGATGTTTGACTCTAAACGTCTTGATTTTTGGGGTTAGGCCTGTTTTTTTCTGGTATTCCGTCATAAAAATCTGTGTTTTCATTACTTGTTTTTCAGCAATATGCTCTGCGTGGAATCAGTTCAATGTTCCCCTGGCAGGTCGACTGCCTGACAAAGGGCAATGTCCTTGATGGCAAAAATTTAGTCTATTCTGCTCCGACGTCGGCGGGAAAAACTCTCGTTGCGGAAATCCTTCTGATGAAGTGTGTTTTCGAGCGTAGCAAGAAGGCTATCGTTGTGCTTCCATTTGTGTCCGTGGCGAAAGAGAAGACCAACTACCTGCAGACCCTGTTACATGAGGCCGGCGTGTCTGTTGAGGCACTCGCGGGTGATCAAGGATCCCGCCGTGGATTCAGCACGTGTGACGTTGCAGTGTGCACCATCGAGAAAGCCAACAATCTGATCAACAGGATGATCGAAAACGGAACGCTTTCCGAACTGGGATGCCTTGTCGTCGATGAACTTCACTTGGTCGGTGATCGCAGTCGGGGTTACCTGCTTGAACTCTTGCTCACAAAAGTCCTCTTTGTGTCGAAAAAGTCCGATCAACCAGTTCAGATCATCGGAATGTCGGCAACGTTGCCGAATGTTGACCAACTGGCAACGTGGCTGGATGCAGAGTACTACAATACCGATTTCCGGCCAGTTCCGTTGCGGGAATGCGTGAAAGTTGGCTCCGTGCTCTACGATAGTCTGTTCCAGAAGATCTGTGATGTGAAGCCACCTTTTCCATTGGAAGGCGACACAGATGAGTTGATTTATCTTTGCCTTGAAACAGTTCTGTCTGGATGCTCGGTTCTCGTTTTCTGTCCGAGCAAAAACTGGTGCGAAAAGCTTGCCGAAAGCATATCGAAGAACTTCTGCCAAATCGGACGACTATCATCAGGTTCGAAGGATAAACTGACGATACGCGATCAACTGAGAGGTCAATTAAAATCGGATGCCATCGCGGAGGTTTTGGAACAGCTAAGGAGGTGTCCTGTTGGTCTTGATAAGATGCTGTCAAAAACTGTCAGTTTCGCTGTTGGTTTTCATCATGCTGGTAAGGGCTCTCCTCAAGTTTACTCCATAATGCTCCTGCTGGCTTTGTTGCATGCTTGGTATGTGCCATATTTATTTCTGCCTGCCTTAGGAATTCACCGTAAGCTTTTCTTACATTCCAGGGTGAATAATTTGTTGGGAAAAATGAATCGGCCGATCGAGCAGCGGAATGCCTGAGACATGCCAACTGTTTTTCTATTTCTACACAGCTGTAGGCCTGCCTATTTTTAATAATTAGCTACTTCATGCGAGATGTTGTGTGGCTTCTGGATTCAACCACGGAGACAGGCCTTTGTTTGGTTTAGAGAAAGGTTTTAAATCCAGTACCTACCTACTGTGGTGTCTGTGGTATGTTCACCAAAATTGCAAGCCAGAGCTATTCAACCTAATCAGTGCATTTCATGAACATAATGACTATAACAAAACTACCTACCTGGTATGGCTGATCAAATTTTCTTGAAATTTCCAATTTCGTTTCTGTCTGGCCCTCTCACATTTCGTCAGTTGCCACAAGAGAGGGAGCCCGATAGTGGCGGCAGGACATATCTGCAATTCCTGGAACCGGATCGACCACAAAAAAAAAGAACGTGTCAAAACCATCTGTTAACAAATAATTAGAAAAAGAAAAATTAGGCACCTATCTATTAACACCATTCCGTGGAAAAACCAGCATAAAATCCAATCAACATTCGAGCTGCCAGAACCAAACACCTTGATCTCTGACAAAGCCGCCTTCTCTGCAAAATAGCCAGAATGTGCGGCTCACGTAACAAAAGTGTGTACTTATGGCTCATCAAATTTTCCAGAAATTAGGTATGCACCTACAGCTTCGGTTCTGCACATTACAGAAACGAACCTGTAATTTTTGATCCTGGCTTAGTTCGAACCCCTCAGTTCAAAGTTTATTAGTTTTGCTGCTGGTTTTTCCATGGAATGGTGCTTAAATACAATTTTTCTTTTCCAAATGCTGTGGCTGCTGAATGCTTAAGAAATGCTTACACGTTGTCTCCTCATCGCTAGGCTTGTCGTTTGAAGAGCGAGACATCATCGAGGGTGCCTTTCGCCTTGGAACAATCCGAGTCCTTCTTGCAACGTCAACCGTTTCGTCTGGCGTCAATCTTCCCGCACGACGGGTCATAGTTAGATCACCCCTCTTCAACGGTTCCGTGATCGACTGCCTGTCTTACAAGCAGATGATCGGTAGGGCTGGTCGGAAAGGGATCGATACGAAAGGGGAGAGCATTCTGATGTGTCGGGATAACGAACGGAGATATGCCACACAATTGTTGAATGCCAGATTTGCCACCAGTCGTCAGTTGCTTGGCATCGAATGGAGAATCTTTGTCGTCTTGCCTCAAGAGGGCTGTACTTGAGGTTGGAAAAGTGCTGGGTCTGACCGAGCATCAATCCACAGAAAAGTTGATATTTCTAACTTGTTTTCATTTTTAAAAATTTTCTTATTTTTTTGGCTTCAGGGGCAGGCAACTGACCTCTGTTGTACCTGTGATGTTTGACGATCTTTCCAAGGGCTTGCGGTCGTCTTCTGTGTCATCTAGAGCCAGCCTCAGACCTTGGGACATTTTTTTTTATTGGAAACTAGGATTCAGTTAATGAATTTGAATACAGACACAGGATACCTATCCCAAAAGTCTGCCATGTCAAAAATTAAAATTTGGCATTTTGGCTACACCATATTTTATTGCTCTGAAACTTCTTCTGGCATGTCCTGAGTTTCTTAGCCGGTCAAGCCCGAGTGGCGTACATGTACGTCTGCCAAAAAAAACTGTGTACGAGCGATGTAGATAAACGTCAAGACCAACATGAATGTCATTGTACGAACGACGTAAATGAACGTCCGCATGGGTATTCCATTTTCTAGGGATTTGAATTTAATTCCGTAATATCAGCACCACTAGCGCGAAAGCGAAAATATTCACAGCTGGAAAGAGGAAAAACAGCGATCTAGCAGACGTTTATTCCGCCAAAATCGGTCCAACCGTTTTCAATAAGCGCACTTTTCAAATTTCCCACTTTTTGTTCTTACGTCCCTTGCCGAAGGCGCCTTTTTTTGCGATCGCGCGGCATCTGCCGCCTGCCGAAATTCGAATTTTCGAGAAGCTGAAAGACGCACGATTTAGCAGACGCTTATTTCACGTGATTTGCTGCAACCGTTCAGAAATGGTGTCGCATTGAAATTTCCTGTTTTTTTTTTCGTTTTTGCTCAATTTTGATGCGGCTTGAAGCGTTTTGTGGGTATCTTGGCTGTTTTTTTGTGCGGTGTTTTTTTTTTGAAAACATTAAAATAGGCGATTCTAATGACAGAGCAGAAATCTGGCTTGGTTGGGCTGGGGAAATGCATGCATTGCCGATTTTTCCGTTTTTCGAAAATCCTTGCAGAAATTATTAATTCCGTCGGGGGCGACACTCCGTGTTTCCGAAAAGTGCGGAAAAGCATTTTAAAACCAGAATTCGTAATTCCGAGCTTGACCGGTTAGGAGTTCCTACTTCAAAATGATGAAAACAGCAAATTATATTTTATCTGTGACCAAAGTCTTTTGAGATGCCTGCCGTGTATACAGCCATGACCCTGCATCAGTCTCTACTGCTTCGCCTTTCAATTGACTGAAATGATAAAGAAATCACAAAAGATGGTTGAAATTACTGATTTCGTTTTGGCGGTGCCAATTCCTTATCACCATTTTCAGAGTGCTCTAGCCATGACCCTGCAGCTAGTTTCTTCTGCATTGTCCACAGGCTTCCAGAATGATCCATAATCGTGCTTGCCATCCCCAAAGATGCAGTTGGTACTTTTCAGACAGCTCAGCTCACCCTCACTGACAAAACGTATTTGGAGAATATCTCGAAAAATGCACCCTAAATGCGCATTTGTCACGATCGTCCGCATGCACTGAAGCCTAGATGCACCTTTCTCAAAGGTGGAAAAGAATACTGTTGTGCATAGAAATCAAATTTTCTAACAGATTTCTATAAGTAGGTACATAAAAATGTTGTGCAAAGAATTTTGTTGTAAAATTTGTTTTCTATGCACAACAGTATTCCTTTTTCAAGATGAGAAAGGTGCATCTGAATGTGGAATTGACTTTTTTCAAGCTCAGGGTTTGGGTTAAGGTTCGTGGCTTTGGTGCATGCGACCGAATTTGTTAACTTCTTTTAATTCAGATCACCATACGCTGACGTTCTGCATGGCCTGCGTAAACCAAATAGGTATAGCGGCGGTGGAATTTATGTACTCATAGGCCTACATGTAAAAAATTGCGAACATTCAGATTTTGGCATGCCACACAAATAAAAGATCCTCTTTTGTAACCGATGTCAAAATCTGGCAGCTCTGGAACGCTAAGTTGAAATCTGGCGCTTTAATTTCTACCGGCTGCAAAAGAGTAAAAAGAAAGAAAAAAAAAAAGTTTCGGATGCAACAGTTAAATGGGAAAAACACATGTGTGGGAACATTAATTCCGCCGCCACTATACAATGCTTGTGCAGTGGCACCCAGACCAGAGTGCCACCATTGGCACCATGGTGGCAACCAACGGCGCAGCAGAGGTGTAGATATGAACAGAGCTCCCTTTGTGGCATTCAGGACTTGCGATACCAACCTGCCCCCATGGCATGTCACGTCACATCATACTTGTGTCTGGTTCTAAGGATAGTGGGAAGCAGAGAGACACATATTATAATTATAACACTTGATGTCCTTCCTCGAATTGGTGACAAAGTGGCTGCCGATTCTTGGACTTAATGATGTTTCCAACTCGTCGATGTTCTTTTAAGCGAACTCGTCATTTTCCATGATCAGTATGTGAACTACATTCCGTACAGTCTCAATAACTATAATTTATCCATAAATGGGTGCCTATAATGTTAGAATACAGAAACATTCCTGCTACAAATGGACATAAATACATGTGCCATAAATGGTCATCTGCATTTTTCGTGTGTTATGCTTTTCTAGTGACTGCATTCATCACAAGAACAACCCGCAAACCAACAATGTCTCCCAATTAAATGGCCCACAAGATTTCTGTGACTGTTCTTTTAAGGGGGGACTTACCCATCGAGTGGGCCAAAAACAAAAAATCACAAAACTTTTTTCACGCATTTG